>JAJONR010004656.1:0-49272 GCA_029582245.1 Solanum etuberosum | reverse complement strand
TCACAAGCACTATGCTTCAGCTCCTTCAACTGAAAGGTTTGTTTGGTGGGCTAGCTCATGAGGATCCCCATGAGCATATCAAAAATTTTGTTGATGTCTGTGGACCGTTATCATTTAAGAACATATCTCAAGAATCGGTCTGATTGAGGTTGTTCCCATTTTCTCTGATGGGAGAGGCAAGCAAGTGGTTGGCTGAGTTGCCAAGAGATTCTATCACTTCGTGGGACGAGCTTATTACTGCATTCCAAGTGCGATTCTTTCCCCCTTCAAAGATGATGACTCTTAGGGATAGTATCCAAAGCTTCAAGCGTTTGGAAGGTGAGCCAATCCATGAGACTTGGCTGAGGTTTAAGAAGATGGTGTTGCAATGCCCAACTCATGGACTTCTTGATAATGTGCTACTGCAATATTTCTATAGAAGCCTTGATTTGGTGAACAAGGGAGTGGCTAACCAACTTTCTCCGGGTGATTTAATGCAACAACCCTATGTGATAGCTTGCCAACTCCTTTATTGCATGACCAAGATAAACAGGGCATGGTACACTCGAGAAGACCAAGTCTCTCCTCTAACTTATAAATTAACAAAAGAACAGATAGAAAAAGATCAAGAGAGAGACCAGAACATGGCTAAAATGATGACATAGCTGGATATCTTGGCTAAGAACATCATGGGTGCTGGTTCAAAGAGTGTAAATATTCCTGGTGTTGTTGGAGTGAGCCCAGATGATGCAAGGTTTGAAGCTTTGTACAATGAGGAAGTGAACTTCCTAGCCAACCAAGGAGGAGGTTATCGTGCTAACTACCAAAGGTCGGGTGGTAATCAAGGTTGGAATAGAGATGAGGGCTGGAGAGACTGTGACAGAGAGTGGCGTGATCGTAACGCCTCTTGGAAGGAAAGAGAAGGGGAGAAGGATAGGTATGTGCCTCCCTATGAGCGTCAAAAGCCCAAAGATTCTGAGGGTGGCCGTACGGAAGACATGCTCTCACGCATTCTTAACAAGGTTGAAGGGTCCGATAAAGTGTTGAAGTAAATGAAGGAAGATGTATCGACTCTTAACCAGACAGTGACCTCTCATTGCGTCTCTCTTAAGCAGATGGAGACCCAAATGGGTCAAATTTCGTCTCATCTAAACCCAAGACAACAAGGGGGTTGCCTAGTGATACTATGGAAAACCCCAAGAATGAAGCTTGAATGGGTATTTGTGTCGTGCCACGACGTTAAATAAGGCACTTCTTGGGAGGCAACCCAAGTTTTTGATGTTTTTAATATTGCTTTTGAATAACAGATGTTGATTGTGCAGGTTGAAAAGTGGAGTGTGTTCGAGAATGTGCAGGTTGAAAAGTGGAGTGTGTTCGATAATGTGCAGGTTGGCGAGCCAAGAGTCCAGTCGACGACTCCCCGAAGAGGTCGGCGAGCCTGACATTGTCCACCGTTAGGACCCCCAAATTAACAGGAGATCCTGTAAAACTCAGCAAGGTAAGTCACAACTCGGTGCATCACCGAGTGGTTAGGCGTGGTCGACTAATACCGCCGAAAGGCCCACGAATTGAAAGGTTTTAAAAGGCCAAATGGTTTAAAAAATCAAAATCTTTCATATTCCCACATTTCAAACCCCGTACTCTCTCACCCGCACTCTAGATTTTCCATATTTTCCTATTGTTGTCGCGTTGTCTTCTTGGATCTCGTGTTTGCAGTTGTATTACATTGCCGCCTAGCATATCCAATTGTTCATTCAGTATTAAGGTTGGTTTTCTGAACCCCAAACTCTTGGTTAGTGGTTGAAATCGAATACATTTGGTAAAATCATGTTGTTATGTGCTGGGCCTGTGTTTGAATTGTATTTGATGTGTTGGATTGCCTATTTTGTATTTCAAAATTGTGCCTATTTGCTTTAAATGATGATTCCTCGAGTTTTGTGCATTAAAATTGATCATAAATTGTTAGGTTGTGGTTAATATATGTTGGGTCTAGTTGGGTGAAGTCTTAGTTACCCCCAAATTGTGCCAAATGACGTAATTTTCCCAATGATAGAGCAGTTAACGTCATTCTTAAGGGCAAAAGTTGTCAAATGGCCAATTTTTTCCAAATCGGGGGAAATCTAGTACCCCGGAGGCATGGGTCTTATAGGTCTTGGGTGAATTGCATAGTGTTTATGTTTGATTTTGATTTAGGGGGATGCAGGCTTGATTTTGGGAAACAGGGTTGAAATTTGGCACGTTGGGCAATTTGGTGAGCTGGGTCGAGCTCACTGAACCGTTCGGTGGTTCGCCAACGTCCCCCTTGATCGCCTTTAATTTCATATTTTCCTAAGTTAGAGTCTGTAACTTTCAGCGGGAATCCTAAGCTTGCTAAGTTCACTCGGTGACTCGTCGAATGTTTCCTTTGATCGCCCTTTCTGCGCCTCTAACCCCTAAAACACACTGTTACTTTCGCCGGTCTAGTTTGATCTCGCCGATTAATGTCGGTGATTCGCCGAAGGGCCCTGCACATCACCGACTTGTCATTTTTCTTGGAATTTTTCAATCCAATCCTATCGGCGAGCCTGATCTGGCTCGCCAAAGTCACTCGACGACTCGCCAATTGGTTCGACGAGTCTTTCTGAAACCTAAATTCTGCATTTTTCTAAGTCAGTTTTTTCTAACTCTTTCCGATGTGTTTTACAGATATGTCCAGGCCCAAAGTATCAGGACGAGACATGCCGCCCCACAAACGGGAAAAAGGAATCGTCATCAATGAGGATGCAGCGGCATCCAAAGCAAAGGAAACTAAACTTCTTACCATGGGTGGGAAGGGCAAAGGAAAGGGCAAGGCGCCCGCAGCTGCATCACCGGAAGTCAGCTCCGACAGTGAGGGAGTCTACACGACTCACCTCACCACTTCTGAAAGTGAGGGGGAACACCAGGATCCTCGGGCTGTTATCTCTGAGCCTGAGGATGAGTAACTTCTATTGGCCCGGAAAGCTGAAATGCACTAAAAAAGGATACATGATCCATCTAGGATCCGGGTGCCTAAGACCACTTCTCCCCCAACTTCAGTGCAGACTGTTGTCCCTGCACCACCTGTACATGTTCCTCCTCCCCGGTCTCTCAACAGACTAAAGATCGAGGGACTGAGGACTATCATTGAGGAGAAGAGGTTGTCTACAGATGGTGTGGTGGACAAGTACCCCGATATATGGAGCAATCTCCAGAGGCATAAGTTTCAGATCTTTACTAAACCCTGGGGTCTCTATATTCCTAATTGGGTCTGGGAGTTCTACACTGCCTATGGAGCTTTGGTTCCACAGGGGAAGAAGAAGGCAGCCACCTTTAAACCAGTCGACTACGTAGTTGTCAGGGAAAAGAAGGTAAAGTGTGACAGTGATGATATTAACATTGTGTTGGAATGCACTGAAAATATTGCAGATGACTACGAGTACATTATCAAGACAAAAATCCTTGGAGGAAATGAAGAAGTGGCTGGCTCCTCTCCTTTAAGACAGTACTCCAAGGTGGATTGAGGCCGGGGTGCCCATAGAAAAGAAAGATCTAAATGTGGCAGCGAGGTTCTTGTAAACATTAGCAGCACAATCATGCCGTCCCAGAATGAGTCTATCCTCCGCCACACGAAGGCCGTCTTGGTTCTATCACTGATGGGTAGAGCCTCAAGTTAGGTATGATCATTGGACAAGAGATGGCCATAAGGGCCAGGCAGCACCAAATATCTCTCCCTTTCCCGGTGTTGATCACCGAATTGTGAAAATGAGCCCGTGTTCCTCGTGATGAAAAGAAGGACGTGGAAGTGATTCCCACCTCCTGTACCGACATCCGACGGATTGAGGCTAAGTATTTGAAGGATGAGGCTGAGAAGAAGAAGGCAGCCTCGGTGGATACATCTCCGGCTGTTGATATTGAGACACTACCTGCAGAGGCAATATTGCCTACTCCGGCCTTTGAGCCTTCAGGTATTTCTAGATCTGCCCCTTCCATGACTCTGAGTTCTTCTACTTCTGCCTTGCCTCCTAAGTCCGCTGCTAGTGCTGCTTCTCGACCTCTACTCACCCAGGTTATGCTGCTACGTATGGGGAACCAAGCCCATTCTGCTGATGTATGTTCCTCCATGCTAGAAGCTACAGTACTTGAGATGATTGAAAGGTCAAGGAGCCAGTCATGAGGTGACGGCCTTAAAGGCAGCAATTACTGAGTTGAGAAAGGATGTGGACAAGCTGAAGTCCACAGATATGTTGATGATTTTTGGGACTGTGGAGTCTGATGTGCCTCTAGTTACCACCGGAGATGAGGTTAGAGCTGAGGATGTGGCTGTAGAGTCTGAGGATGAGACTGATGAGAAGGATCTCAGGATCAAGGAGGAGAATACATATGAGGGGTGACATAGGTTGAGGAGTCTATGGTGCATTCAGCCGTTCAGATTTTGTTGAGGGATACTTCCATGGTAGGCTCCAGTGGAGCGAGTGTTGATGTTGCACCGGGCACTGTTGGTGAGTCCTCATTCTGTTCGAGGATGTGATCACCCTTTTCTCTTATTTCTTGGACTATTGTATGGGCTGCATCCCAAGATTTATTCATATTGTTTTAGATGGTTAGAGACTATGGTATTAGACTTCTGCTCGTTTTATAAAAGACTTTGATTGTGTTGAAATGTTTTAAATTTTCACACCATTTTCTAATGCTTTATGTTATGATATGCTAAGAGGCTTGTATGAGGACTTTGGGGTTCTTATAATCCTTGTTACATCTAGGGGCTACCCCTGGGTCGTGGCAGCCTCCCAAGTAGCTTCTTTAAAAAATTTATTCCTTCATAAGACCTTGACTGATGCTACCTCCTTGGTTCTTAACTTGCGAACCTGTCGATCTAGAATCTAAACCAGTACCTCCACATAAGATAGACTGTGCTTAATACCAATATTTTAAGTAGGTAAATTGAGCCAAGGATCGCCCATACACTTATTCAACATCGAGATGTGAAACACTGGATGGACTGCTGCTAACTCTTGCGGTAACTCCAACTCGTAAGCTACATTACCAATCCTTTTGGATATCTTGTAAGGACTAATATACCGGAGACTAAGCTTCCCCTTCTTACAAAATCTCATAACACCCTTCATGGGTGAAACCTTCAAGTAAACCCAATCATCCACCTCAAACTCTAAGTCTCTTCTCCTAACATTTGTACAGGATTTCTGACGACTCTATGCTGTTTTCAACCTTTCTTGAATATTCTTCACTTTCTCCATAGCTTGATCAACCAAGTCTGGTCCTATCAACCCAGCTTCACCAACCTCAAACCATCCAATAGGAGATCTGCATCTCCTCCCATAAAGAGCTTCATAATGAGCGTTCTGGATGCTAGAGTGATGACCGTTGTTATAAGCAAACTCGATGAGAGGTAAGTGATCATCCCAATTACCCTTGAAATCGTGCGCTCTGCTTGACCATCAGTCTGAGGATAGACAGCGGTACTCAAATTCACCTTCGAACCCAAACCTTTGTGGAAAGACTTCAAGAGTTCTATAGTAAATTACGCACCTCTATCTCAAATAATCGACACAGGAACTCCATGAAGTCTGAAAATCTCTTGAATATAAAGCTTGGCATAATCTTCTACCGAATAGGTAGTCTTTACCGGTAAAAAGTGGGCTGATTTTTGTCATCCGATCTACACTCACCCAAATCGAATCATGTTTCCTGCGAGACCGCGGCAAACCAGTAATAAAATCCATATTGATTCTAGGCAATTCCACCTGACCTCTGGTGTTCTACCTTGACTTGCTGGCAATTTGGTCATTTAGCAACGAACTCAGCAATACACTTCTTCTACTCCACCAATAGACTTCTCTCAAGTCGCGATATGTCTTTATGGAACCCAGATGGATAGAATATCTGGAGCTATGAGCTTCCTCCATGATCCTCTCTTGAAGTTTATTGATTGAATAACACTATCAAAGACATTTCATCCAATTCTAAGCATCAATGGTCGTTAATAAGTACAAAGCCCAACTGAATGAGTTGGGATAAAATCCCGCAGAGAGCGGTACATGTTTGAGATTCAATTGGGAAGTACGAATATGCTTAAATCAGTCATAGGAATAAAAATGATCGAATAAAAACATCATTCAAATCAGGGGGTGATACGAATGTCAAATGGGGGTTTTGGTTTTTAAATTATCAACTACAAACAACAGCAAACTATATGAAATAACAATAATGAGACGAGTTCTTGGGATGTCATTCGATTATAGGCTATTATAGACAAATGGGTAATTTCAACTAGTAGAGAAATGGCTAAATATTAGTGAGTAAGCTAGGCTATAGAGGAGATAAACTTTCTCTTGAACAATTTACCCTGAATAAAGTTGATTTCTCTCGAACATCAACAAGCATGCAAAATAATAACAGCCCACACCTTAGTCGATTCACTCTCTCGAGCAGAATGTGTGGAAAAGGGTTTAGGATTCACTCTCTCGAGCTGAACCTAGGTCAACCCAATACCCACAGACCATCAATCAAATACCTTAGTTCTAAAACCTCACTCTCGAGCAAGCCAAGAACACAAAGGTAAAATCGCATTTGCAACTACAATTCTTAAATTAATCCTCAATAAATGATTGAATTCACTTTTAAATAGCAAATAAACTAACAATTAGCAACACCCATAAGCTAAATCAGCCCATAATCACATAATCACACCCCAGGAATTGGGGTTTTAGCTAGACATTATAAAAAGATAAAAATCGTTACCGAATTCAATTTCCATCAATAGGGTAAGATTGATTTGTCCTTACAATGTTCCAATTCGAAGAATATCAAAGACCCACTTCCAATTTCTCAAAAGTGAAAAACTTCAATTCTTCAAAGCTTAGGAAAAACTAGAGAAAACTGTCTCTTCAGCTCAAAACTCAAATAATAGATTCTAAGATACGAATTGATATGAAAATTGATACTAAACTAAATATTCAAAGACGTATTTATAGTCGCCAAAAATGTTCTGCGAAGAGTCACACGGCGAAGTAAGTCGGGCTCGCCGATCCACTCAGCGACTCATCCTTTGGTCATTTCCATCGCCCTTCTACCTTGGCATTCAGCATCCTCAAGGTATGTAACTTTGGGTGATATATCACTACATCGTTGAACCACTCGGCGATTCGCCGACTACTCTTTTCTCTCTCCAACTTGATTTTTACCCTCAGAGCTTGGCACACTGGATCTTTAGGCGGTCGAATGGCTACTCGGCGACTCGCCAAGTGGACTTGGCGATCACCAGGCTCTCTTTTCTTCATTCTTTCAACTCGCTTAGATTCTTTTTGCAACTTAGTGTCTTTGCTTTGTTCCTCAATCCATAATCCTGAAAATCAAGGGTTTTATATTAGTTATTGGCACAAAATAAGCATTTGAGGACACTAAACCTATACAAATAAAGCCCTAAATGAGTCCAAATGTCGGACTCATTAAGACCCCCAACTTAAACTTTTTCTTGTCGTCAAGTGAAACTCAAGTTCAACAGTTCAAAAAAGATGTCTCAAACAGTGCTATAAAAGACTTAATCATGAATGCACACAACAAGACTCAAATTACTCATACAAGGATCAATTGTGCACTCAAAGATTCAAGTTGTGACTCACCATCATCAAAGATTTTCAAGTTCACAATACTTGGTTCAAATGCAAGTTCAAGCTCAACAAAGGTACTCAAATGCCCTCACAACAAAGATGAATCCATATTCACACAAAATTGTTCAATACTTTATAGCTCCAGAATCACAAACAGCTCTCACACTCAAAAAGATTAACATATACATGAATTTACCCATAGGTTTGCCCTTATTTTCCAGCCAACATTTGTTTCAGCTCATTCAATATCAAAAAGGTCTTTCCAAGGCTTGTAATGGGGCTGAGTGTAAAGGTATGGTCATTTAGGCTTATTGACTGCTATCCTCATGAAGTGTGGTCTGAAAATCAATTTTCCTTCCTTTTCTTCTACATTTTCACTCATGCTCAAAGTTCACCCCATTATTCACTTCTCATGGAATACCGGATACCCCATTTTATTGCAACTTTCACAACTTTATCATTCTTTTTCTTTCTCTCTTTTTTTTTCTTATGGAGGGGCTCCATCTTTTTCAAACCCATGGATAAATGGGGACTTCTTCACACTTCTTGATTTTTCTTCTCTTTTCACCACACCCTAGTTGGCTATTCAAACACACCACACTTTCATGAGGATTATGAGTGAATGGATAAAGAAGGGTTTCAATTTTATCAAGTTTCTTCCAAGAAGAGGACAAGACTCAAAGGGGTTCAAGCAAGATTCACACATCTCACAAAGTTGGCCACCAAAGAGGTATATTGTCAAATTGTTTCACTCTTAAAAATTATTGCCTAAGATCATTTCAAGAGCTTGCATCACTTAGTCAACCGGACCAACAGGGCAAATTCTAGGTGTCATCACACAAGGTTCACGATAAGCTCATCACACAAGGCATTAGTACCAATATCAAACAAGACTCCATACGTTCGCTAGTGCGCAATGTTCATCACAAGAGACTCATTCGATAATTGGCTAGTCACAACGAGATGCAAAAAGTTCACATATTTTCTAGGCAACTTCATTGGCCTCATCGTAGCCGCGCATTTATTATTGTTTAATTAAGAGCACTATTCAATTCATCGGTATTTATCATGACCGATACTTAAATTTGCACAAGAACACAAAACAAGAGGTGGCAAAATTTTTGGAAGGGTAAAAACCATTTACATTCAAAACAAGGAGCCATAAGCTCAAACATCCACAAAATAGTGTCAAAACACAATTTACAGCACAAAAACCCAATATATAAACAAAAATAATAATCACAAGAGGTAGGTATGGAAATACCTCACTCAACCACAAATAAAAAAAAATTGTCCTCAAATGCAACAAAATAAACAAAGTCAATAAAAAAACGACAGAGAGGGAGGTAAAGAAGGGTCCTGTCTACATAGTCGCTCCATCTGTTTGGGCATCAGTGCCCGTTGTAAAATCAAAAGTACCTGCTCCACTAGGGTCAGCCATAGTGGTGTCTCTCAAGGAGGTCTGGCGGGCCGTCTCAAACATCGCATCCTCTAGATCGGCAAGATCATCATATATGGCAGCATCTCGCTCCCCAAGCTGCTCTTCATCGGTCTCCGCCTCTGATGCCTCAGCTGCCACATCCCCCATAGGTGCATCTCCGGTGGTAGCCGGAGGATTCTCAGAAGTACCTGAAGCATCCTCAGTCTCGGCTGCCTAAAATAAAGTAGTGAAGTCTGTAGACTTTAGATAGTCCACATCCTTCCTCAAGTCTGCAACCTCGACTTTCAAAGTCATAACCACTGACGTAGCCCCTTGTCGACTCTCACAAGTCTCTACTCTCGCAGTGAGGGTGTCAAGCTGCAGAGAGACTCGCCGAACTGATCGGCGAGTAACCAAACTGATCAGCATGTCACCGAACCGATCGGTGAGTCACCGAATCACTTAGGGGAGCCAAATCAGGCTCGCCAAAAAGATTGACTCAAAATTTTTCCAGAAAAATAACATGTCGGCGATGGGAAAGGCCTCTTGGCGAATCACCGACATCATTCAGCGAGCACAGACTAGCCCGCCGAAAGTTACAATGTATTTTAGGGATTGGGGACACAGAAAGGGCGATCAAGGAAGACTTTCGGCGAGTCGCCGAGTGCAATCGGCGATCTCAGGCTTATCACCGAAAGTTACATCACCCAAACTCAACATTATCAAGAAATTAAAGGTGATAAAGGGGGACTTGGTGAACCGCCGAGTGGTTCGATGAGCTCGACCCAACTCGCCAAACTACCCAACGTGCCATTTTCAACCCCAGCTTCCAAATTCAAATCCGCAGCCCCCGAAAACAAAATCAAACCACATACACCATAAATTAGACTCAAACACATAAAAAACATGCCACCGGGGTACTCAGACTCCCCCCGGTTTGGCCAAAATTGGCCATTTGATGACTTTAACCCTTAGAAATGATGTCAAACGCTCCATCATTAGGCAAAGCACGTCATTTAGCACAATACAGAGTTACTTAGACTTCACCCGACTAGACCCAACAACAATTACGCACAACCCACAAGATTACAATCAATTTTAAAAGCACAAAATTCGGGAAATCATTAACTTAGGCAATTTAGGCATGAAATTGAATTTAGAACCGACAAACAAGCACACAATCATGATTTCAGAGAGGCCCAGCACACATTAGCACAATTTATAGCAATGCATTTGAGTTTAACCGCTAATTAAGAATTCGAGGTTCAGAAAACCAACCTATATGCTGAAAGATGAATTTCTAAAGCTAGGCAGCAAAGATTTCCAACTCCGAACACAAAATCGACCAACCAAAAGTGGTAAAAAAATAAATATAGGAAATATATAATACGGGTGCGATTGTATGAAGTTAAAAAGTGAGGGAATGAGAAAGAGTTTGAAGGTTTAAACATTTGGCCTTTTAAAACCGTTCAGTTCGCACCTTTTCGATGATGTTAGTCGACCTCACCGACCCACTCGGCGTACTTACCTCACCGAGTTTTACTGGACCTCCAGTTATCGTGGGGGTCAAAACAACGGTTAAGATCGGGCTCGCCGACTTATCCATTGGCCCACCGAGTTTTACAGACTCCATCTTCATAATTCGTTGAGCCCAACGGCGGTCCAGGTCGGGCTCGCTGACCTCTTCAACAAGTCGCCGACTGGACATTTTGTTCACCAACCTACCTCTTTCAAATACATTCCACTTTTTCACCTGCACAATCAACACACGATTATTCCAAAATCAAAAGAAAGCAAATAAAAACTTGGGTTGCCTCCCAAGCAGTGCCTTAGTTAACATCGTGGCATGACATAAGTCCTCGCTCAAACTTCATTTTTGGGGTTTGCCATAGTATCACTAGGCAACCCCCCTTGTTGTCTCGGGTTTAAATGAGAAGAAATTTGACCCATTTGGGTCTCCAACTGCTTGATAGAGATGGAATGAGAAGTCACCGTTTGGTTAAGGGTTGATACATCTTCCTTCATCTCCTTCAAAATTTTATCGGACCCTTCAACCTTGTTGATTATACGAGAGAGCATATCCTCAGAACGGCCACCCTCAGAATCTTTGGGCTTTTGACGTTCGTGGGGAGGAAAATGCCTATCCTTCTCCCCATCCCTTTCCTTCCAAGTGAGGTTGCGATCCCTCCACTCTCTATCACAATCTCTCCATCCTTCGTCTCTGTTCCAACCTTGGTTACCACCCTGTCTTGGGTAGTTAGCATGATATCCTTCACCTCTATTTGCTAGGATGTTTACTTCTTCATTGTATAATGCTTTAAACTTAGCTTCTTCGGTATTTACACCCCCAACACCGACAACATTTACACTTCTAGCACCAGCACCCATGACGTTCTTGGCTAAGATGTCAAGTTGGTTCATTATCTTTCCCATGTTCTGGTCCCTCTCTTGATCTTTTTCAAGCTGCTCCTTCGTTAATTTAAAAGTGAGAGGGGAGACCTGATCTTCACGGGTATACCATGCCCGGTTAATTTTGATCATACCACCAAAGAGCTGGGCTGCTATAATGTAAGGTTGTTGCATCAAACCTCCCAGAGAAAGTTGGTCAGCTACTCCCTTGTTTACCGAATCAAGACTTCGGTAAAAGTACTGCAACAGGAAATTGTCGGGCAACCCATGAGTTGGGCATTGCAGCACCATCTTCTTAAACATTAGCCAAGTCTCATGAATTGGCTCACCATCTAGACGGTTGGAGCTTTGAATACTGTCCCGAAGAGTCATCATATTCGAAGGAGGGAAAATCGCACTTGAAATGCGGTAACAAGCTCTTCCCACGAAGTGATAGAATCTCTTGGCAACTCAGCCAACCATTTACATGCTTCTCCCATTAGAGAAAATGGGAACAACCTTAACCAGACCGACTCTTGGGATATGTTCTTGAAGGAGAACGACCGGCAAACATCGAAAACAACAACACCATCATGATTGATACTTCACTCTCAAAGCATCCTTAAAATATTTACATAAACTTCATGAGAACATGCTTAATTTCATAATCTCTTCGTTCATAATTCAAAACCCACATCATATCATCATAAATTGGAAAACATGGGAATTACATGGGTTCATGGGGATCATCATAAAATCATGAGATAAACTCAATTCATGCATAAAAGATCATAAATAAATAATCAAGAGAACCCACATCATAAAAGAAAAACCCTAACTCGATTGAGGATTTCTAACTTTAAAAATTGGAGAAGTTGGGAACTCCATGAATGGAAGGGATCCATGGATGAAAACCATCATACCTCAATGCCAGTTGCTTATCTTCAATGGAGGAATTGAATACTTGGCTTTAAACCCTAGGTTGAATCTTTCTTCTTCAAGCTTTCTAGAGAGAGAAATATTTTAAGAGGAAGAAAACTTGATCTTCTTTTGGTGAATGAGAAGAGAATGAATAAAATGGGTTATTTTGGAGTTAAAATCACTTAATTAGGGGTTCTAGGTAAGGGCAAAATGACATAGTATCAAGATAAAAAAAATTAGGAAAAGACCCAACCGTCCCTGGAGGTTCGTGAGAAGGGGCTGGCTATGGGGTGGGTTCTACCTCCCCTTCACGGGCACCAACATGAGAGGTGAGGCACACAACGAGCCATCTAAGGGCTCGTGGGAGGGGAGCCCCTATTTACCAGGCTCTGTAAGGTTTCACGAGCAGCATCACGAGTCGTGGTACCCGTTCACAACCCTTCAGGGGCTCTATGAAGGGTGTCATGCCTCAGTTTTGGGCCGGTACCCTCCCACTTGATCCCTTTTTTATCCCTCTTGATTCTAAGGTGTTACATCACCTATTAAGAGAAATTAGTATTAGATAGCTCACACTCCTAAGGTCCCCTCTCTGATTGTTTAAATCCCATGTTAAATTCCTTTGTAAACAATTGGTTACTAAATTCCCCCTTTGATTTTGTTAATTAAAACTCATTGATTTACTTTATGTTTCGTATTCTTGACTTCTACAAAAGATTAAAACACTTCTATACTTCGTACTTGAATTCTTTATCATATCACATATTGTGGGATCACCCCCAACTCATCGTTGAGTTTATACTAGTTAGCGACCGCCTACACTATAAATTATAAAGTGTGTAGTTGTGCGTTATTAATAAGCCAAATACGCTAGACACCCGCTAGCCACTAACCTCTAAGCTTTAACAAATGAGATAACCTAGTAGGGTATGACAAGAAGAGCCCTGCAACACCACTAAGGGGGTAGCGAGCATCGATAACATATTGATCTTAGTGAAGCAATCCAAGACTACACAGTAAGGGAATAACAAATCCATGCTAAGAAGAACATCAAAATCCTACATATCAGGCATAATAAGGTTAGCTCGAGTGTAACACCTCTTGATAGTCACCAAACAACATTTATACACCTGATCCACTACTAAAGACGCACCCATAAGTATCAAAACACATGAAGGTGCTGGCAAAGTTTCTGAACTCATATTTTATTAGTAAGCACAATACACAGAGACATTTGAAAAAGTAGAGCACAAATAAAACAATGTTGAGGCGGTTTTATTGCATAAAAGAATCCTACATATGCTGACATTGTCCGATGCCGCAGCCTCCACATCATTGGTGCTGCATACAGGTTGACCTATCAACCTCTGCCCCAAGCATTAGTCCTACTATTTGACCTACCTCCTTGAGGTTCTTCTTGATCCCCCCCATGACTGTCTTTCCAGTCAAGATCCTAGGCACCGCCTCTAGCTAGAGAAGCTACGACTGCAACTTGTCTAACTAGATCTGGAGTAGGTGCAATCATCCCTCGCCGAGGCGAATAACCAATGACCCAGCTTCCCATAGTCATAGTAATGATATGAATATCACCCCATAAAATTAAAGCCACCACAGCGTAAAGAACTTTATTGCAAAACCCTTTAAATATGACTCTTACCAGCATCACCCTAACTATAAGGGTCACCCTCTAAAGCATGAAGTGAAGCCTGAACGAGATGGCTAGACACACCCTACTTAAACCATTGGCGAGGCCTATGATAGTAGTCCTTCATCTAGCATGGGACCCACTATAGTTGCCTTGATATTTATCCTTCTTGTCATTGCCCCTAGGAATGTCATGACGGAGCTCATCAATAGTGTAGTCATGATTAGGAAAATCCAAAAACAAGTGGTCTGCCAAAAACCATAAACTCAGTCATAACTCATAGTTGAAGTCTAAACCAACGATTAAAACAACTAACCTCTCCTGCTTAGTAGGCATTATCATTGTATCATGTTGAGAAGGCTCATCTAAAGTAACCTCCTATTGACATATGGTCATGGAGCGCTGCTCCAAACTTGACAACTAATCACAAGGTTGATCTCTAACACTTCTCAATATGAATTTTTCTAGGAACACCTTTGAAAACTTAGACCATTAAACAGGAGGTGACCCAACTAGTCTTGACTCAATAAAAGTTTACCACATTTTCCTAGATGCCCCACAAAGCTAATATAGAGTGAACTCGACTCCTTTCAACTCCACTATCCCCAAAGTGTATAGCCATTTATGGAATGTAGTCAAGAACTCATGTGCATCATGTCCAATCACCCCAAGAAACAACTAAGTTGACAATCCAAGAAAAACCCTGAGCATTACTGGCTCATCTAGATGCTTAGCTCTAGCCACAATAATTGGTTTGGCATCCTCAGGTGCTTGTGGCTCCTCAACCCGAGGAGTCGTATATGTAGGTTGGTCGTGCAATGCTGCTAAAAATACAATAGACTATCAAAATAATACATAAGGACACAAGTATAATTTAGAACAACATAAGTATAGTTGGTGCTCTGTCTTGCATCACCAAAATAAATGTAGAGTGTAGTATAAGTACCAAAACAATAGGTACTCAATAGGACTCATAGTCATAATAAGCTAGGAAATTAAAGACTATGAATGGCAAGAATAGAACACATTAGAGGTTAAATAAACATAAATATTACATGAATGAACACTAGTATAAAAAATAATAGAAATGAAAGTAAGTAGCTAACTAAAACCTAACTAGACACCATAAGCCTAAAAGGTACAGTCATACTCAAGTTAAGTTAGATCTTGATTAGGCCCCTATCAGATCGAATGGTAGACAAAAGAACTATCCCTATTGAGAGTAGAATTCAGTGAATCAAAAGTCGATGAGCATGTATCCTAGACCTCGAATCGTGGGTAGGAATTCTAAAAGAACAAATAGAACAAACCTAATAGATATCAACTCAGTAGATGATAATGACCCTGAATCAATGACTGCGGCTGAAGTTCATATGTCCAAACCTTGAATCTATGACTAAAGAAGAGAAGCATGACAAAACCATGAATCACTTACAAAATGAGCTTCCGTGAAGAATCCTATGTCAAATAATCATTAAAGCATGTTTGAACCAACATCCACTGCAAGGTAATCAATATAACACACCAAGCTTGAATTGAATCCAATCCCAAAATGTCAAATGAAGCCCAAAATTTCAAGCAAAAGTCAACCGTTCCGTGGAAAAAGAAATTATGTATAAGAGGTCATCGAAGTTGAATTGCTGATAACACTCAACTACAGTTCATCCGATTCTAAGTGTAGGTAGTCTCTAACAAGTATAAACCCAACTAAGAGTTGGGGTCGATCCCACAGGGAGTGATACTGTAAATAATTGATTGAGAAGTAAAATAGTGTTCTAATCATTTGTAGAAGCAGAAATTTTGCAACAATTAATTAAAATAGAAGGTTTTGACAATTAATGTAAAATGGGGTATTTGAGTGACCAATTAACAACTACAAATAACCGGGAGTAATCAATTAGAGAGGGTTTCTTGGGAGTGTGTTAAATTGAATGCCAATTTCACAAAATCAGTGATTATTATTTACTAAAAGTCGTTGAATCTCAGTGGGTAGGCTAAGATTTAGGTGCAATAGTCATTTGTCAATCAACTATCATGAATCAAGTGAGTTCTTTCGAACCTCGACAAGCACAACACATATTAATATCCCAATACCTTAATCAATCTACCTTTGTAAGCTAGATTTGTAGGATTGCATTCAGACCCACTTTCTCAAGCCAAATGCGTAACAACACAATCACTACAATCATTAAATAATAGTTTTAACTCTAATACTTTTTAACACCTTGGAATATAGTAGTCTAAGCAAAGGGCTAGGTGGCAAGTCACAAGCAAAGGATTTTGAGCTTGGGCACCCTTAACAAGCACCCATTCGGGCCGTGAAGGGCACCACTAGTCGTTGTTTAGGTCGTGGTTTCTCACAGTAGCTATCCAAGTGATGTTCACCTCCCACGACCACCAAGAAGGCTCACGGTGGGGACCACGGATCGTGGGGAGGAATGTGAAGGGCTAGAAAATGAGCTAGTAAAGACGCCTCCTCCCACGAGCTACTAGATGACTCGTGAAAGACTTGACGGCTCATGGAAGTGGGTGTGTAAGGTGACAGTTTTAATGCATGGTAAGCGAAGCCACTGGTCAAGGACCACGGCTGGCACCACGGCTCGTAGAACCTGGGGTGAAGTGGGGCAATCCATTGTATGTTTTGAGGCTTTTGGGTCTTTTCCGATTTTCTTTAAATTAATACTATGTCGTTTTACCCAAGACTAGGACTCCTATATAAGTGATTTTAACCCCAAAACTCACCCATTCAAGACATTCTCTTAAATTCACCCAAAGAATTTGGTTCTTCCTCTCCAAAATATTTCTCTCTCTAGAACATGAAGAAGAAGAAAGGGTTCAAGCTAGGATCAAGGTCAAGTCTCCATTCCTCAAGAATTTGTGGGCTTTGATAGCAAGGTAAGATAGATTTTCATCCATGGAATCCTTTCATCCATGAAGCCCCTATGTTTCCCCAATTTGAATTAGGATTTTCTTTTAAGTTGTGGGTCTTTGTGAATGTTGATTCAATTGAGTGAATCATGATTGATTATGCATGAATTGAGTGGATTCAATGCTTTTATGATGAATTTCCATGTACCCATGCCTAACCCATGTTTCTAAGATGAAATTGATGTAAATGGGTTATATGATATGAAGGGAGAAATTATGGGTTTAGATGTATTCTTATAGGATTGAAAATGTACAATATGGATTGCTTTGCGATTGAATCATATATGATGATTTATGACTAGAATTGCTTTGAGAGTGAAGCTTATTTGATAAATTAGGATAAACGTGGCTTTGAGAGTAAAGCTTATGTATTAATTGTTGATTATGGATGTGAATGTTGTGGAAGGGATTTACCCATATGATTTCCTTTATGTATGTATGAATGAGAAAGGCTTCCTCACATTAAATGATTCTAGGTTGAAAGGATTGCTCACCTAAAAATGAATCTAAGTTAAAAGACTATGAAATTGATGAGGCTAGAAGCGATTACCTATGACCTCTATATGATGAAGGATATGAGGCGATTACCCATATTCTTAAGTTAGAAAACATGAGGTGATTACCCACCTCATATGATAAAGGGTATGAGGTGACTACTCATATTCCTTAGAATACAATAAGGGGTGATTACCCATATTCCTTGAAGTTGTACAAGAGGCGACTACCCACGTTCCTATTATGTGTGTAGGACAAGGGGCAACTACCCATGATCCAAAAATGAGAAGGATAAGAGGCGACTACCCATGATCCTTTATAGTAAGGCAAGATGCGAGTACCCATAAGCCTTTATAGCAAGGCAAGAGGTGTATACCTATGAGCTTTTATAGTTAGGAAAAGATGTGAATCCTCATGTCTTTTAAAGTAAGCAAAAATAGTATGAAATATGTTATGATGAATGATTAGCTTGGATTGTTTCTTGAGTTGCCTTCCATGATATGTAAAACTAGAGGCCGACACCCAAGTCTTGACTAGGGATTAAATGAGGTTACTTCAAGAAGTACTCCTCCGATGTTATGATGATTTATTATGTGCATTTTTTAAGCTTTATGACTTATGCTGTCTAATGCTTATGTTTATGTTGTTTATGCAAGTTATTATATATAGTACATTCTTTTACTAACACATACTCTTGCCTACATTTCTTATCCAAATGTAGGTCCGACGATCTCGACTCTCATCCTTGTGGCTAGGATCATTAGTAGAAGCAATTCGAGGATTTGGCCACTACTTTTTCTTTATGTCTTTTCATTTTATGTTTGGAACATTGTTGAATGGGTTGTCTCCCAAGATTTCATTGAATTAGATGTTTTTTGAGACAAATATATTAAACTTTCGCTTTTGGCATGTAAACTTTGATTGTGTTGAAATGTTTTAAATATCTCGTCTATTTCTATTATATTGACTATGAAAGCTAAGTGGCTTGTATGAGTACTCTCGGAGTCTTGTACACCATGTTACATCTAGGAGTAGCCCTGGGTCGTGACAAACTTGGTTATTAGAGCATAAGGTTTATAAAGATTCTATGATGTCTCAAAACCACGTCAAGTAGAGTCTTGTTCATAAGTGTAAAGAGTGCCACATTTATGAATGAGAGGCTACAAGATGTTTAGGAACTTCACTTCTTTCTTCACTCTAAGTCGTGCAATAGAGTTTGACTCTATAAGGTCTTTCTCTTAATTCTTACCCGATGGTGTACAAGATATGACTACTCGAAGAGCTTTTACTAGAAGGAATGAGGGAGACAATGTGGGTAAAGAAGCTTCTCCTCAAGCTCCTCAAGCTCTGGTTGACCCTTTGGCCGAGTAAGTGACTAATGCAGAGCTTAGGACTAATTTTCAATTGTTGACTCAAGCCGTGACGGCCCAAGCTAATAGGGAGGTTGTGGTCCCCGTGAACCCAAATGTGGGTACAACAACATCTAGAGTGAGGGATTTCACTAGGATGAATCCTCCAGAATTCTATGGTCCTAAGGTTGAGGAACATCCTCAAGAGTTCATTGATGAGGTTTAAACAGTTTTGGCTATTATGGGAGTGATAGCGGTGGAGAAGGCAGAATTGGCCGCTTATCAACTTAAGGGTGTTGCTAAAATTTGGTTCAACCAATGGAAGGAAGCAAGATCGGAAGAAGCGGGTCCCATAGAATGGGAAAGGTTCAAATCTGCTTTTCTTGATAGGTTCTTTCCTCTTAGGATGAGAGAGGCTAAGGTGCTTCAGTTTATCAATCTTTGACAAGGGAACATGAGTGTGAAAGAATATGCTTTGAGTTTCACACAATGGTCAAAGTATGCTCCATTTATATTGGCAGACTCTAGGTAAAAAATGAGTAAGTTCTTTTCGGAAGTATCCCAATTGGTTGTGAAAGAATGACGTGCCACTATACTTGTCCATGAAATGGACATTTCTCTTCTTATGGTGCGTGCTCAACAAATTTAGGACGAAAAGCTTAAGGAGAAGTCTAGGGAACTAAAGACGGCGAGAACTAATGATGGTAACTCTTCATACTCTAGGTCCGGTGGACGTGGTCGTTCAAGGTTTCGACAAAGGTTTTCCAGGAAAGGTTCTTCTAAGGCTCCTCCAAGATTTAACAATGACTGGGTGTCTAACCCTTTGCCTCAAGGAGAAAAGGGAAGTGGGTCTCTATTACAAAATTGTGCTAAGTGTGGAATAAAGCATGAGGGCAAGTGTCTAGCGGGTTCCAATGCTTGTTTTGGTTGTGGTAAGATGGATCACAATATAAGAGATTGTCCTTCAGTTACTAAGAATGAAGGAGATAGTCGTCGTAGGGTTCAACCCTATCCTTCATCCGGTCAAAGTGGTTCGGGTTTGAATGCTCAGAAGCAAAATAGGTTCGATGCACTTCAAACTCATGGTGAACAAGACGGTTCTCCCGATGTGGTTACCGGTATGTTGAAAGTCATTCAACTTGATGTTTATGATTTACTTGATCCCGGTGCTACATTGTCTTTTGTGACGCCATATGTGGCTATGAGATTTGATGTTCTCCCATATATGTTGTTAGAACCTTTTTGTATCTCTACCCTTGTTGGTAATTCTGTTGTGGCTAAGAGGGTCTATAGAAGATTTCCTGTTTCCTTATCCCAAAGAGTTACTCTTGTTTATTTGGTAGAGCTTGATATGCTAGATTTTGATGTTATCCTTGTTATGGATTGCCTTAACTCTTGTTATGCTTCTATTGATTGTAGAACCCGTGTAGTCAAGTTTCAGTTTCCGAATGAGCCAATCCTAGAATGGAAGGGGGGAAATTCTATGCCTAATGGTCAGTTTGTTTCCTATCTTAAAGCTAGAAAGATGATTTCTAAGGGTTGCATCTACTATCTAGTTAGGGTGAGGGATGTAGATTCTGAAAGTGTTCCTTGATTATCTACCCGGTATTTCTCCCGAAAGGGAAATAGACTACGGTATTGACCTTCTTCCAGATACGCAACCTATTTCTATTCCTTCTTATAGAATGGCTCCGGTAGAACTTAAAGAGTTGAAAGAGCAATTGAAAGACTTGTTGGATAAGGGTTACATACGACCGAGTATCTCTCAATGGGGTGCTCCTGTTTTGTTTGTTAGAAAGAAGGATGGTTCTCTTCTAGTGTGTATAGACTACCGGCAATTGAATAAGGTTACAGTTAAGAATAAGTATCCTCTCCCAAGGATAGATGATTTGTTTGACCAACTTCAAGGGGAAAGTTACTTATTTAAGATTGACCTCCGATCGGGTTATCACCAATTGAGGGTGAAGGAAGATGATTTTCTAAAAATGGCCTTTAGAACTCGATATGGTCATTTTGAGTTATTGGTTTGACTAATGCTCCGATGACATTTATGGATTTGAAGAATAGGGTGTTTAAACAATACCTTGATATGTTCGTAATTGTGTTCATTGATGATATTTTGATCTATTCGAGAAGTGAGGAATATTACATCAATCATTTGAGGACTGTGTTGCAAATTATTAAGGAACGACAACTCTTTGCAAAGTTTAACAAATGTGAGTTTTGGCTAAGGTTTGTGGCTTTTCTAGGTCACATTATTTCAAGTAAGGGTATTAAGGTAGATCTTATTAAGACAGATGCGGTCAAGAGTTGGCCTAGACCTCTATCACCTTCGAATATTAGCAGTTTCTATGGTTTGGATGGTTATTATAGAAGATTTATTGAGGGGTTTTCTACGATTGTCTCTTCATTGACATCATTAACTCAAATGAAAGCTAAGTTCATATGGTCTGAAGCTTGTGAGAAGAGTTTTCAAGAGTTGAAAGATAGAATTACTTCCGCTCCAGTGTAGATTTTACCGGAAGGGACAGATGGGTTTGTGGTTTATTGTGATTCCTCTAGGATTGGGTTAGGATGTGTGCTTATGAAAAATGGGAAACTTATTGCCTATGCTTCTAGTCAACTTAAGATTCATGAGAAGAATTATCCTACCCATGACCTTGAACTAGCGACGGTCATTTTTGCCTTAAAGATTTGGAGGCAATATTTGTATGGTGTACATGTAGATGTTTTTACCGACCACAAGAGTTTGAAATATGTGTTTAACCAAAACGATTTAAATCTTCACCAAAGAAGGTGGCTTGAGTTATTGAAAAATTATGATATGAGTGTTCTATATCGCCCCGGTAAGGCAAATGTAGTAGAGCATGCTCTTAGTCGGTTACTTATGGGTAGTGTTGCTCTTATTGATGATGATAGAAATGAATTGGTTTGAGATGTTCATAGATTGGCCCGGATGGAAGTTTAGTTAGTAGAGTCTACCAAGGGTGGTGTTATGGTTCACAATGGTTCAAAATCATCTTTTGTGGCAATGTGAAAGCCAAGCAATGTCTTGATCCGACCTTAGAAGAATTGAAAGAAGCGATACTTAAAAATCCGTTGAAACTTTCTCCCAAGGGGTCCTTAGATATCTAGGTTGTTTGTGTTTTCCTAATGTTAATGATTTGATAGAACAAATCTTGTCAGAAGCCCATAGTTCCCGGTATTCCATTCACCCAGGAGACACCAAGATGTACTGTGATTTACGGGAGATCTATTGGTGGAATAGGATGAAGAAGTATATTGCAGAGTTTGTGGCTAAGTGTCCTTATTGCCAACAAGTGAAAGTTGAGCATCATAAACCGAGAGGTTTGTCCCAAAACATTAGTATTCCTACTTGGAAGTGGAAAGATATGAATATGGACTTAATAGTACGGTTTCCACGTACTCGTCGATAATTTGATTTGATTTGGGGTATAGTAGACCGAATGACAAAATCGGCTCAATTCATTCCTGTCAAGATTTCTTATACGGCGGAAGACTATGTCAACTTATATTTGAGGGAAATGGTAAGGTTGCATGGAGTGCCCTTATCCATTATCTCCGATAGAGGTACTCAATTCACTTCTCAGTTTTGGAAATCTTTCCAAAAGGGCCTTGGTACTTGTGTTAAGCTTTGCACGACTTTGCATCCCCAAACCGATGGGCAAGCGGAGCGTACTATCCAAACTTTAGAAGATATTTTGAGAACTTGTGTGATTGACTTCAAGGGAAGTTGGGATGATCATTTACCTTTGATTGAATTTCCCTTTAACAATAGTTATCACTTGAATATTTATATGTCTCCATTTGAGGCATTGTATGGTAGGAGGTGTAGATCTCCTATAGGCTGCTTTGAGGTGGGTGAAATAGCCCTAATAGGTCCCGAATTGTTACAGTAGGCAATAGAGAAAGTTCGGCTTATTAAAGAAATATTGAGAACAACCCAATGTCGACAAAAGTCATATGACGATGTTAGAAGAAAATATCTTGAATTTGATATGCATCATTGGGTTTACTTGAAAATCTCACCCATGAAGGGTGTAATGAGTTTTGGTAAGAAAGGGAAGCTCAGTCTCCCTTTTGTAGTCCCATATCACATTTTGAGACGTTTTGGTAAGGTTGCTTATGAACTTGATTTTCCTAATGAGTTAAAATTGGTGCATCCAGTTTTCCATGTCTCTATGTTAAAGAAATGTGTTGGACATCCGACATCTATATTTCCCTTAGAAGGTTTGGGAGTTAAGGAGAATATTTCTTATGAAGATGTTCCGGTTGTGATTTTAGACCAGCAAGTCAAGAAGTTGAGAAACAAGGAAGTTGCTTCCGTGAAAGTGTTATGGAGGAATCATTTAGTTGAGGGTGCAACATGGGACGCCGAGGCCGATATGATGTCCTGATATCCTCATCTTTTTCCTTCTACTCCTACTCTAGCTTGAGGTATTGAGTTCCTCATGATTTACTCTTTTGGTGTCATGTGTGTTTTAGATATTCCCAATGATTTCCTTATGATGCATGTTCATGAAAAGTTTGATATTTTGAAAAATGAGTCAACTTGATTGATTTCTACATGTTTATGTGCTTATGAGTATGAATTGCATATAAACCATCATAGGATGTTTTGAACATGCCTTAGCTTGGAGTTGATATGATGTTTCCTCCTTAAAAATTTACATTTGAGTGTGAGTTGCATATGAATTTAATGATATGAAGATATGAGTATGTTTTTGCATGGGGTTGATGTTTCCTCTTCAAAAATGGGTATTTATGTGATTGCATGCATGATGGGCTGCTAGTCTTGAGTCTTTTTCTTTAAGAGGTGTCTAGAATTCCATTCGAGGACGAATGTTCCCAACAGGGAGATAATGTAACACCTCATAATCTAGTAGTCTAAGCAAGGGCTAGGTGGCAAGTCACTAGCAAATGATTTGAGCTTGGGCACCCTTCACGAGGAACCATACAGGTCGTGAAGGGAACCAAGAGCCGTGGTGTAGCTCGTGGTGGCTCACACTAGCTAGCCAAGTGATGTTCACCTACCACTACCACCAAGACATCTTGTGGTGGAGATCACAGGTCGTGGTGATGAACGTGAAGAGCTAGGCAGTTAGCTAGTCAAGACTCCCTGCTCCCACGAGCCACTAAACGGCTCGTGAAGGCCTTGACGGCTCGTGGAGGTGGGCATGTAAGGTGTGGGGTTTAAGGTGTGGTAAACCAAGCCACTTTTCAAGGACCAAGGCTGGCACCACGGCTCGTGGAGCCTAGCGTGAAATGGTGCAGTCAACGGGGCAGTCACGACTCGTGGAGCCACCACGGTCTTTTCCAATTTTCTTTAAATTAACACTATATCATTTTACCCAAGTCTAGGAGCCCTATATAAGTGATTTTAACCCCAAAACTCACACATTCAAGTCATTTCCTTAAATTCACCAAAAGAATTGGGTTCTTCCTCTCCAAAAATATTTCTCTCTTTAGAACTTGAAGAAGAAGAAAGGGTTCAAGCTAGGATCAAGGTCAAGTTTCTATTCCTCAAGAATTTGTAGGCTTTGATAGAAAGGTATGATAGATTTTCATCCATGGGGCGCCCCAGTTTCCCCAATTGAAAAGTAGAATTCCCCAAATTGAATAAGGGTTTTCTTCTAAGTTGTGGGTCTTTGTGAATGTTGATTCAATTGATTGAATCATGATTGATCTTGCTTTAATTGAGTGGATTCAATGCATTTATGAATTTCCAGTTACCCATGCCTTACCCATGTTTCTAAGATGAAATTGATGTAAATGGGTTTTATGATATGAAGGGAGAAATTATGTGTTTAGATGTATTCATATAGGATTGGCAAGGTACATTATCGATTTCTTTGATATTGAAGCATATATGATGGTTTATGATTAGAATGGCTTTGAGAGTGAAGCTTATCTGATAAATTAGGATAAGCATGGCTTTGATAGTAAAGCTTATGTATTAATTGTTGATTATAAATGTGAATGTTGGGGAAGGGAGTTACCCATATGATTTCCTTTATGTACGTATGAATGTGAAAGGCTTCTTGAAATTGAATGATTCTAGGGTAAAAGGATATCTCACCTAAAATGAATCTAAGTTAAAAGACTATGAAATTGATGAGGCTAGAGGCGATTACCCATGACCTCTATATGATGAAGGATATGAGGTGATTACCCATATTCTTAAATTAGAAAATATGAGGATGATGAAGGGTATGAGGCGACTACCCATATTCCTTAGAATAGAATAAGGGGAGATTACCCATATTCCTTGAAGTTGAACATGAGGAGACTACCCACGTTCCTATTATGTAGGTTGGACAAGAGGCGACTACACGTGATCCCAATATGAGAAGGTTAAGAGGCTACTACGATGATCCTTTATATTAAGGCAATAGGCGAGTACCCATAAGCCTTTATAACAAGGCAAGAGGCGAATACCCATGAGCCTTTATAGTTAGGCAAATAGGCGAATCCCCATGTCTTTAAAAGTAAGCAAGAATAGTATGAAATATGTTATGATGAATGATTAGCTTGGATTATTGCTTGAGTTGCCTTCCATGATATGTAAGACTATAGGCGAGAACCAAAGTCTTGACTGAGGATGAATTGAGGTTACTTCAAGAAGTACTCCTCCTATGTTATGATGATTTATTATGTGCATTGATTATGATTTATAACTTATGTTGTCTAATGCTTATTTTTATGTTGTTTATGCAAGTTATCATATTTAGTACATTCTTGTTCTAACGCATACTCTTGCCTACATTTCTTATCCAAATGTAGGGTCCGGTGATCTCGACTCTCATCCCCGTGGCTAGGATCATTAGTAGAAGCAAGGTTGAAGATTGGTGAGTTCTCATAGCATTCGAGGATTCGGCCACTACTTTTTTTATGTCTTTTCATTTTAAGTTTTGAACATTGTTGTATGGGCTGTGTCGCAAGATTCTATTGTATTAGATGGTTTTTGAGACAAGTGTATTAGATTTCTGCTTTTGAAATGCAAACTTTGATTGTGTTGAAATATTTTAAAAATCTCATCTATTTCTATTAGCTTGACTATGAAAGCTAACTGGCTTGTATGAGGGCTCTCGTGGTCACGTACGTCATGTTACATCCAGGGGTAGCCCTGGGTCGTGACATAATTTTTTCTCAAGCAAGCTTAGATCACTGAACTAGAATTGTATTTGCAACTATAACTCATCAATTAAAATACAAACTATTAATTGAACCCACTTCAAATCAACAATAAAATCAGTAAATATTAACACCCATAAACTAATTGAAACATTCAACTACATAATCACACCCCCAAGAATGGGGGTTTTAGCCAAACATAATAAAGAACAAGAAATCGTTTCCAACTATGTTTTCCATCAGGTTGGGCAATAATCAACGAGTCTCCAAAATGCTCAAATTGAAGCTAAAAATCACATAAACCCTAAGTCTCTACTCAAAAAGTGTAAGAATAACGTTTATAATGTTCAAGATAAAAAACCTAGAGCTGGACTATGTGGGAACTCCTTTTCTTCTTTTGAAAATTGCATTTATACATTCCAAGAATTTCAGCCTTGGAGTCACTCGATGAAGTAAGTTGGGCTCGCCGACCTGATCGGTGATGCGCCGAGGGCTCCCATGGGCTGGCCTACTGGAACTTTAGGCGAGCTGAAGGGCCACTTGAGGACTGGGCCTAGTGGCATTGGTTAGTACCAACTTCGCTTTCCTTAAACATTCTCAGCTTTTGCACTCCTATTTTCCTTGTAATGTCCTTGCCTTGCTCTTTTGCCTTTATTGCTGCAAATTAAAATCTCAACATCAATTATGAGCATAGAATGGGAATTGAGGGCACTAAATCTTTGCAAATTAAGCCCTAAATGAGTCGAAATCCATGACTCATCAACACCCCCAACTTAAACTTTTGTGTGTCCACAAGTAAAACACAAAATCAATCAGGTCAACAGGAATGTCTACAGATAGTGCTACTTGAGACTCAACATGAATGTGCATGAGGTTCAATGTACCCGTCCAACGTTCAATTGTGCACCACAAGTTTCAAACTGTGACTATCCATCATCAAAATAGAAATCAAGCTCACAATGTTTGCTTCAAATGAAAATTCAAGCTCAACAAGAGTATTCGAATGCCCTCACATAAAGAAAGATTTCATGCCGACACAAAATTCATCAAAGCTAGTGATTTACGGAAACAAAATCAACTCTCATACTCCCAAAGCTAAACACATGCATGATTCTACCAATATGCTTCCCGTATTTTCCGATCAACCTATTATTCGGCTCAATCAAGATCACCAAGGTCTTTCAAGGCTTATAAATAGGCTGAGGGTAGAGGTATGATCATTTTGGCATAGGGACTTCTAACTTCATTGTAACACCCCGTAGCTTAGTAGGTTAATTAGGGCTAAGTGAGACGGCATCAAGTCAAAGGCAAGGGGCAAGAGCCAAGGTAAAGAGGCCAAGGCTGCCCCATCTTCCCAAGGCATTTCCCATGACCATGTGAGCCTTCACGGCTCGTGGTGGCCACCACGCCCCGTGGTGCCACCCGTGGTGGTGAGGCAGTAAGCCCCCAAGGCTGCCCCAAGTTGGCCTCCTCCACACAAGCCACTTCACGGCTCGTGAAGGCTTAGACAGCTTGTGGGAGTGGTCGTGGTCTTGCCTTGGATTTTAGGGGTTAAGGGGAAGGTTTCCTAGCTACTGGACCATGACCACGAGAGGCACCATGGCTGGTGGAGCCTCACGTGAAGGGCTTTTCAATAGACTTAGGGTTTAGGGTCAACTTGAAATGATCATATCTTTCAGCTCAAAACGAATTAGGTGGGCCATGACCTATCAAATTAACGGTCTCTGAGTCCTCTTTACAACGCCACTGAGTTTGCCCAATTCCAATCTCGGTATAAAAAGTTATGCCTAAAATAGTGAAGCACTATCAGGCTGAAATTCTTCACGACACGTTTGACGGGCCGTGGTGATGATGGCGACCCGTGAAGGCCTCCATCATGCCATTTCGGCAGTTTCCAGTAAGGGGACTTCTTGGGTCTTTTCCCAATTGTTGTAACTCAAAGCTATGTCATTTTTCCCAAGCCTAGTACTCCTATATAAGTCATTTTAACCCAAAATTCATCCAATTAAGTCATTTATTCAAAAATCCAAAATAATTCCCAAAGTTCATCCTCTCCAAAAAATTCTCTCTTTAGAAAAGTTGAAGAAGAAGAAGAAGAAGAAGGAGATTCAAGCTAGGGTTTAAAGGTCAAGCTTTTACAAATCAATTTCTTTGGGCATTCTGATTCAGGTATGGTAGTTTTCATCCATGAATCCCCAAAAGGTATGGTAGCTTTCATCCATGGAGTCCTCTCAAAACCTTCAATTTCAAAAGATAGAAATCCCCAAAAGTTAGGGTTTGATTCAAAAGTCAAGGGGTCCTTTCAAACTTATTTCTAATGGTTGAATTATGTTATTATAAGCATGTATTGATGATTTCCTGTGAGTTTTATGATGTATCCCCAAGAACCCATGAAATTCCTGTATTTCTCAATTTTGACCTTATGTTGTGGGTATTGTTGAATGTTGATACAATTGAGTGGATTATGATTTTTTATGCTTTAATTGAGTAGTTTCAATGATATTAGTGTGAATTTACATGTACTCATGCCTTACCCATGTCTAGAAAGCTGTAATTGATGTAAATGGGTTTTATGCCATG
The DNA here is from genome assembly GCA_029582245.1 of Solanum etuberosum. Taxonomy (NCBI): domain Eukaryota; kingdom Viridiplantae; phylum Streptophyta; class Magnoliopsida; order Solanales; family Solanaceae; genus Solanum; species Solanum etuberosum. The sequence goes on along the minus strand of JAJONR010004656.1, from coordinate 20,787 downwards.
AAAGGGGAAATTGAAGATTTAGATGTAATCTTCTAAGATTGAAGATATGTATAGAATATTGCTTGAGAGTTGAGCATATAGACACGAATTGAATTATATTAAGGTATACATGATGATCTATGATTAGTAGTGATTGAGATTGGTGCTATATGATGAATTATGACTCGAATTTCTTAAGAGTAAAGCATGTATGAGAGATTATGATTAGACTTGATTTAAGAGCTAGACATGTATGATGAATGATAGTTAATAGGGCTTCTAGAGTAGAGCTAACATGATGAGTCATGACTAGGATGGTTTGAGAGTAAGGCTTATATCATAATTGTTGATTGGTAGATAGAATTGTTGTGGAAGGCTTTACCCACATGATTTACTCTACTAATGCATGAGGTGATTGAATCACATGAATTATAATGACCTCCTTGTATAACGCTTGAATTCTAGATGTGTTGATTGAAAGTGAGTTTTGAACCTTGAAAGGGCAAAGTATGAGATTATGCATATTTTATGAAATCTATGTAAATGCTTTAAGAACACTTTGAGAGTAAAGTGTCAATGATTATGATAATGTTGTTGTGTTGATTGAAAGACTATTCTCATGAACACATAAGGAACATGATGTGAAAGGTTTTCTCACATAATGAAGATTCTAGGTTGAAAGGCTTTCTCACCTAATTCAATCTAATACTTACAGGTAGACATGGACGGTGAAAGGATTTTATCACGCATGATCTAATGAGCTATCCTAATGAATCAAGTTATGACATAATAAGTACTCCATGGGATTAATGCTTAGCACCGAGTGGATATTGATTTGAGAAGGGAGCCTTCACGTCAGTTGAGGCTGGGTTTCTAGAAACAATCTCTTGAGATGGAAGCCCTCACGTCAGTCGAGGCCAGGTTTATAGTAGCCATCTCAGTATCCCATAAACTACGTGTCCCCTGTAGGATGATTAGCTAGTGGATCACCTAAAGCTAACAAACCATGGTTCTACCTTAGGAAAGTAGGACAACCCTTTTCAGTGTGGGTAACACCGGTTAATCATGTTGTAGCTCACATAGTCTCATGTCGGTTAAGGCTTATTCCCACAACAAGAACAAGAACATGAATAATGAAATATGGTTACTCAGGAAGTTTGTGCATGAGTTCAAAGGTTTTAAAGGTGATGATGACTTTGTTGGTTATGTTTTATGACTTTATGATTTCTAAACTCTTATGTCATGTTTAACTTGGTAAATTGCATGTTTTCAAATAAAATGTCCCTTTTTGCATGTTTTCAATGTTTTTATGTAGGGCTATCATACATAGTTCATTTTTCTACTAACGCCTACTTTGCCGACATTTTTCCCAAGTGTAGGGTCCGGTTCTCAAGGTGGTAATACTTGTGGCTAGAGCTTGGATTTGATTGTTCCCGAGCTTGGTGATTCCTCATGGTTTGAGGACGGATTTTCATATGTCTAGTTTCTTTCATGTACTTTCCCTTTTTGGACATGTTCTATGGGCTTGGCCTTATTTCATTCAATATTCTAATAGATAGCTATCATGAGACAAACTCTCTAGACTTCCGCTTTCTTTTATGAAAAACATTTTAGACTTGAAATATTGTTTTACTCTAAATTGTTCTATTTCTTATGTTATGAGGACTAAGTTGCTTGTATGGAGTCCTTCGGGGTTCTATACGCCTTGTTACATATAGAGGGTACCCCTGGGTTGTGATAAACTTGATAATCAGAGCACAAGGTTTAGAATGGTCCTAGGATGATGTCTGATAAGCCACGTCTATTAGAGTCTTGTTCATGAGTGTGAAGCGTGCCACATTTATGAATGAGAGGCTACAAGATGATTAGGAAACTTCACTTCTTCATTACTCTAAGTTGTGCTATATAGTTTTAAATCTATAACATCTCTCTCCTAATCCTTACCCGGTGGTCTACAGGACATGACTACTCAAGGAGCTTTCACTAGTGAAATTGAGGGAGACAATGTTGATCAAGGAGCTCCTCCCTAAGCTCCTTAAGTTCCAGTTGATCCTTTGACCGATCAAGTGATTAATGAGAAGTTTAGGTTTGGCTTTCAACTGTTAACTCAGGCCGGGATAGAAACTTTGGAATTTTATGGGTCAAAGATGGCGGAAGATCCTCAAGAGTTTATAGATGAGGTTTCTAAGATGTTGGACTTTGTGGGAGTGACTATGGTAGAGAAGGCGGAATTGGCTGCTTACTAATTGAAATGTGTTGCTCATATTTGGTTCAATCAATAGAAAGAAGCGAGGCCGGTAGAAGCGGATCCCATGGAGTGGGAAAGGTTTAAGAATGGTTTTCTTGATAGATTTTTCCCTTTGGAGAAGAGAGAAGTTAGGATACTTGAATTTATTTACCTTCGGCAAGGTGGGATGAGTGTTGAGAAGTATGCTTGGATGTTCACCAGGTTCTTGAGATATGCTCCACCTATATTAGCCACCCTAGGTTGATAATGAGTAAGTTTGTGTCGGGTGTGTCCGACTTGGTAGTGGAAGAATGCTGGACGGCCATGCTTGATCATGATATGAATATTTCTCGTCTTATGGTTTCTGCCCAAAGGGTTGAAGAAGAGAAACTCAAAGAGAGGTCTAAGGAGAAGAAGAGGTTTAGAATTGATGATGGTAATTCCTCTCAAGAACGGTCCGATGGACATGGTCGTCCTAAAGTACAACAAAGGTTTTCCGAACAAAGTTCGTTTAAGTTTTCCCCAAGGCTTAACAAAGAGAGGGTGTCCAACCCTAAGTCTCAAGGAAAGGGTGGTAGACCCCTATTTCCTACTTGTGCTAGGTGTGGAAGAAAGCATAAGGATGAGTGTCTAGCTGGCACGAATGGTTGCTATGGTTGTGGTGAGAGTGTTCACAAGATGAGAGATTGCCCGATACTTAAGGCTAGAGGAAGAGAGGGCAAGCAAGCTCCTCCAAGTTGTTCGGGTACTAGTGCTCCTAAGCAAGATAGATTCTATGCTCCCCAAGCTAGAGGTGAACAAGAGTATCTTCTAGATATGGCTACCGGTACGTTGATAGTTTCTTAACTGATGTATATGTTTTATTAGATCCCGATGCTATGTTGTCTTTTGTGACCCCAAAGTGTGGCTATGAGATTTGATGTTCTTCCGAATGTGTTTTTAGAACCTTTTTCTGTCTCTACTCTTGAAATTGATTCTATAGTGGTTAAGAGGACTATAGAAAGTGTCCTGTTTCCCTATCCCATAGTGTTATTCTTGTTGATTTGGTAGAGCTTGAGATGATAGACCTTGATGTTATCCTTGGTAGGGATTGGATGCATTTCATTATGCCTCTATTGATTGTAGAGCTCGGATGGTGAGATTTTAGTTCCCAAGTGAGCCTATCCTAGAATGGAAGGGGAAGGTCCCATGCCTAGAGGTTAATTGCTCCTTATATGAAGGTTAGGAGGATGATGACTAAAGGTTGATTTTACCACCTAGTTAGGGTGAGAGAATTAGATTCTTGGTATTGACCAACTTCAAGGGGCTAGTTGTTTCTCTAAGATTGATCTTCGATCGAGTTATCACCAATCGAGGGTGAAGGGTGATGATATTTCGAGAACGGCTTTTAGAACCCGGTATGGTCATTATATGTTTTGGTTATGTCGTTTGGGTTGACTAATGCTCCGACAGCATTTATGGATTTGATGAATAGGGTGTTTAGACAATACTTTGATATGTTCGTAATTGTGTTTACCGATCGCAAGAGCTTGCAATAAGTGCTTAGTCAAAGTGACTTGAAAGAAGCGGTACTTAAGTAATTAGTAGAGGCTTCCTCCCAAGGGGGAGATGGTGTGCTTAGATAGCAAGGTTGACTAAGTGTCCCTAATGTTCATGGTTTTGGTTACTTGAGAATTTCACCTATGAAGAATGTAAAGAGGTTTGCTAAGAAAGGGAAGCTTAATCCCCGTTTTGTAGTCCCATATGCGATTTTGAGATATGTTGGTAAGGTTGCCTAGGAGTTAGACTTTCCTATAGTGTTGGCATTGGTACATCCGGTTTTCCATGTCTCCATGCTTAAGAAGTGTTGTGGAGGAATCTTTTAGTTGAGGGTGCTACTTGGGAGGCCGAGGCCGATGTGATGTCCCGTTTTCCTCATTTCTTTCCTTCTACTCCTATTCTAGGTTGAGATGATTAGTTCCTCCTGAGTTTTGGTCACGACTCAGGGGTACCCCCTAGATGTAACAAGGCACATAGAACCCCGAAAGGCTCCATGTAAACCACTTAGCATATCACAACATAAGATAATAGAGAAGAACGGAAATTTAAAACAGTTTTCAATACAATCGAAGTCTAATAAAACAAAGCGGAAGCCTATTACACTTGTATCAAACCATGTAATACTTGAATAGAGTCAGGGACACATCCCACAAAAAAGTTCTAACATAAAAGAAAGCCATAAAATAAAAGGGGTGATCAAGTCCTCGATGCTATGAGGACTCACCAAAACTTCTCTTCTTGATCTACTACGAACCTAGCCATGAGGATGGAAGTCAATATCGCCGAACCCTACATTTGATAAGAACATAGGTAAAAGTATGTGTTAGTACAATAATGTACTAAATATGATGGCTAGCATAAATCATCAACATAAGCATATAAGAGGCATTAGTCAACATAAGACGTATACCATAATGATAAAAGACAATAACATAAGTCAAAAGTATAATAGACATCATCATACGACATAGGTTATAACATAAGAGACAATAATCATAATTTGTGAGCATAAGAGATAACATCATAGTCATAGGCATAATCAATGCATTTAGAACAACATAATGTCAGAGAAACACTTTATAAGTCACCTCAAGGCAAGCTTGTGCAATACATGGATAAGACCCCATAATCCCACCCATGCCAAGCAAGTCACTTTAAGTACTCATTCATATTTATCATCTTTTGATCCCACCATTAGCTTATTTATCATAGACAACGAAACTTTCACCTTTAGTCACACATGTATTGGAAAGCAACTATAGCAACAACCAAACTAGGCATTAATCATAAGCATAAGTCATAAGCATATTCATTACATATATCATCATAACATAAGAGGAACATATCATAACTACCCTCAAAGCATACTTGTGCAATGCATGAATAAGACCCCATAAATCTCAACAATACTAAGTAAAGCCTCTTGAGTAACCATAGTTCATAATTCATATTCTTGTTGTGGGAATAAGCCTTAACAGACATAGACCATGTGAGCTTAACAATGAATCCAGTGTTACCCACACTGAAAAGGGTTGTCCTACATGCCTAAGTTAAACACCATGGTTTGTTAGCTTTAGGTGGATCCATTAGCTAAATAACCTACGGGGCCATGTATTTTATGGGATAAGGAGATTGTTACTACAAACCCGCCCTTTCTGACGGGGGAGCTTCCATCTCAAGAGATTGCTTCTAGAAACCCCGGTCTTTCTGATGGAAGAGCTTCCATCTCATATCAATATCCACTCGGTGCTAAGCATAATTCCCACATAGTACTTATTAAGTCATAACTTTTTTCATTAGAATCGTGCATTAGATCTTGCGTGAGAATAACCTTTCACCGTCCATGTCTTCATGTAACATAAGATTCAATTAGGTGAGAATGCGTTTCAACCTAGAATCTTCGTTATGTGAGAAAACCTTTCACATCATGTTCATTATGTGTTCATGAGAATAGACTTTCAATCAACACAACAACATTATAATAATCATGGACACTTCACTCTCAAAGTGTTACTAAAGCATATACATAAATCTCATAATCATGCATAATTCTCACACTTTGCCCTTCAAGGATCAAAGATCATATTCAATTAACACATCTAGAATTCACTACATTAGGCATGGATATAATCATAATTAAAGTAATCAGATCACTACATGCATAATCTCATATACTCAAAATATAGTCCATGTGGGTAAAGTCCTTCCACAATAATACCATATACCAAGCAACATACATGATAGCTTCACTCTCAAAGCCTTAACATTCCTAGTTTATTCATATTCTCTTTTACCGCCAAAGCCCTATGAATCACATTCATCTTATAAGCCTTACTCTCAAGCAATACTTCACATGGTCATCATATATGCCTAATTCTCAAGACAATCTAACCACATGCTTCATTCTTAAGTAATTCTAGTCATATATCATCATATAAACTCAATCTCAACACTACTAATCATGATTCATCATATAATCCCTAATCTAATTAATTCAGGTCTACAAGCTTTACTTTTAAGCAATTCATCAATCTTAGAAGATCACATCTAAGTCCTCAAGTTCCCCTTTCATGGCATAAAACCAAACTATATCTATTTCACCCTAGAATCTTAGATTAATCAAGAATACATGTATAATCATACTAAAAATATGTAATTACATCATTTCCAATCATAAACAACCATTATCCGCTCAATTGGATCAACATACAACAATACCCACAATATAGGAAGGAATCCTAACTAGAATTTGGGATTCATCTTCACAATTAGGGAAAACCTGGGGGCTTCATGGATGAAAGGGATCCATGAATGAATACGCCATCATACCTTGATTATAAAGTCTAGCAAGCTTGAAACAATGGAGTCTTGACTTGACCTAGCTTGACCCTCTTCTTCTTCTTCTTCACTTTCTAGAGAGAGAAATATTTGAGAGGATGAACTTGGGGATTTGATTTGGGTTTTGGGAATAAATGACTTAATTGGGGAGTTTGAAGGGTTAAAATATCTTATATAGGTGTACTAAGACTATACAAAACGGCCTCACTTAGTACTAACTTAATTTGGAATTTCCCAAAATAACCCTCCTTAGGCAGCCTAGTGCCAGATTGTAAGGCCACCTTCACGAGCTGTCAAGGGCTCCACACACCATCATGGTGCCCGTGGTCCCTTGACCAGTAGCTAGGCTACCTTGGCATTTCCCCCACAAGGCGAAGGCAACCCCACGAGCCTTCCCATGGGCCGTGATCTTCACCACGAGCCGTGAAGTGGCTCGTGAAGGGGAGCCTTTTTGGGGAAGCTTTAGGGAGGCTACTGCCTCACCACCACGGGACGTGAAGACCCTCGTGTTTATGGTGGGCAGTGCCTTGGCCAATTTTGGGCAGCCTTGGCCCTTGCCCATTTTCCTTGGATCTTGCCCTTCTCCCTTGACGTTAACCCTCACGTTTAGCTCTAGTTTAGCCTACTAGTTTCCGGGGTGTTACAATATCTCCCCTTGGGAACATTCATCCTCGAATTACAATTTAGACACCTTACGGAAGTAACAACTCAAGACTAGCAGCCCATCATACATGCAACATCAAAACAATGCACAATTCAAAGGAGGAAACACCAACTCCAACTTAAACATATCAATGCATCATAAGAAAGTAGGAACTACATCTAACAACCCATTATGCATGAAAACTCAACATTTCTCATATTCATAGGAGGAGCTACCTTCTCCAAACTAAAAGCATGCTCAACACAACATAATGGAGCCAATATGCCATTTACTCAAGAAAAGCATATACATATAGAACATGTTCATCAATTCATCTCATTAAGTCAAATAGGCAACTCATACTTAATGCACAACAACATGGGGAGAATTAATCATGTAACTTCATTTTCTTTCAAAACACATGTTTTCATGAACATGCAACACATAAGAAAATCATGGAAACATACAAATCACACATTACTTCACATAAAAATCAAATCATGAAGAACTCATCATCTTAATGCTAAAGGAGGAATACAAGGAAAAGGATGAGAATATCAGGACTTCTTATTGGCCCTCGGCCTCCCAAGTAGCACCCTCACCTAAAACCCTCACTAAAAGATCACTCCTTAGCACTTTCATGGAAGCAACTTCCTTGCTCTTCTATTTCTTAACTTGCTGATCTTAGATCCCTACCGGTATTTCTAAAATAGAGGCATTCTCATTAATTCTCAACTATTCTTAAGGAATTTATGAATGTCGGATATCCAACACCCTTCTATATCCTAGAGACATGGAAAACCGGATACACTAGTGCCACTCATTAAGCAACTCTAGTTCACAAGCAACCTTACCAATTCCACTTAAGATCTCATATGAGCCTACAAAACTGGGATTAAACTTCCCAAACTCACTACACCTCTCAAGGTGAGAATTCCAAGCCAACCCATATCATGAACATCAATAACAATCAACGACCTTTCTATCTAAGCACATCATCTCCCCCTTGGGAGTTAGTCTATACAGAATCTTTTAAGCATCATTTCTTTCAATTCTAAGGTCGGAGAAAGTCATCACTAAGCTTTCACATTCATCACACAAGATGATTTTAAACCACGGTGAATTACACTTCTGCCCTTTTAGAGGAGTCTACTCACTCAACACATCTAGGCATTACTGAAACACCTTATTCATCAAATCTATCCACATACCCCAAAACTCATCATGACTAAGTCGGGTTCTACCATCCAATACACATAACCATAATGCAACCCATTTATACCAAAGACAACATCAAAGTCTATCAAGTCACAAAATACAAGAAACACTAAAATCTAAATAAGCATAAAACACATACTCCTTGGAGAGCATAGAACCTAATTTGCTTTGGAGCATCCATACCCAAATCACTAGGAGCAACTTGCTTACCCTCTCTTCCTCTAGCGGTAAGTATCGGGCAATCTCTCATTTTGTGACCACTCCTACCATAACCATAACAACCCTCCATACCGGCTAAATATCTACCCTCATGTCTTTTGCCACATCTACCAAAAATAGGAAATAGGGGTCTACTATTCTTTCCTCGAGACATAGGGTTGGACACCCTTTCTAGGTTATATCTTGAGGGAAACCTAGAAGGACCTTCTTCGGAGAACCTTTCAAGAGGAGAATTATCATCATCAATCCTAAACCTCTTTTTCTCCCTCAGCCTTTCTTCAAGTTTCTCTTCCTTAATTTGATGAGCATAAAGCATAAGGCGAGAAATTTTCATATCATGATCAAACATGGCCGTACGACCTTTTTTTATTACTAAATCGGACACTCCCAACACAAACTTACTCATTCCCGACCTAGGATCGGACACTAGAATTTGAGAATACTTCAAAAATTGGGTGAACCTCCATGCATATTCCATAACACTCATATCACCTTGTCTAAGGTTAATGAACTCAAGCACTAAAGCTTCTCTTATCTCTAAAGGGAAGAACCTATCTAGAAAAGCACTCTTGAACCCTTCCCACTCTATGGAACCCCTTCCTACCGGTCTAGCCTCTTTCCATTGATTAAACCAAACTTGAGAAACCCATTTGAGTTGATAAGAAGCCAATTCCGCCTTCTCTATCGGAGTCACTCTGACAAAGTCCAACACCTTAGAGACCTTATCTATAAACCCTTCAGGATCCTCTTCCACCTTGGAAACATAAAACTCCGGGGGGTTCATCCTTGCAAAATTTCTCACTCTTAAAACCGCCGAATTCACATTAGAATTCACCGGAGCTACAACCTCTCTATTGATTTGAGCTGTCAAGGCTTGAGCCAACATTTGGATAGTTGCCCTAAACCCCGCATGACTAACATTCTCAACTAAAGGATCAATTAGAGCTTGGGGAGGAGCTTGGAGAGGAACTTCTTGCTCCATATTTTTTTCTTCATTCCTCCTAGCATTAGCCCTTGTAGTAGTCATATCCTAAAAACCATATGGCACTGATTAAGAGAAAGATCTAATAGAGTTGAACTCTATAGCATGACTAAGAGAATGAAGAAGTAAAGTTTCCTAAACATCCAATAGCCTCCTATTTATAGATGTGACACGCTTCACATTTATGAACAAGACTCTACTAGACGTGGCTTGAGACATCCTAAAACCATTCTAAACATTGTGCTCTGATACCAAGTTTTTCACGATCCAGGGGTACCCCCTAGATGTAACAAGGCACATAGAACCCTGAAAGGCTCCATGTAAGCCACTTAGCATATCACAACATAAGATAATAAAAAAGTGTAAAATTTTAAAACATTTTTCAATACAATCGAAGTTTCATAAAACGAAGCGGAAGTCTATTACACTTGTCTCAAACCATCTAATACTTGAATAGAGTTAGAGACATAGCCCATACAAAAGTTCTAACATAAAAGAAAAATGGTGATCAAGTCCTCGATGCTATGAGGACTCACAAAAACTTTTCTTCTTAATCTACTATGAACCTAGCCACGAGGATGGAAGTCAATATTGTTGAACCCTACATTTGATTAGAATGTAGGCAAAAGTATGTGTTAGTACAATAATGTACTAAATATGATGGCTAGCATAAATCATCAACATAAGCATATAAGAGGCATTAGTCAACATAAGACGTATACCATAATCATAAGAGACAATAACATAAGTGATAAGTATAAGAGACATCATCATAAGACATACGTTATAGCAGAGAAGACAATAATCATAATTTGTGAGCATAAGAGATAACATCATAGTCATAGGCATAATCAATGCATTTAGAACAACATAATGTAAGAGAAATACTTCATTAGTCACCTCAAGGCAAGCTTGTGCAGTGCATGGATAAGACCCCATATGCCCACCCATGCTAAGCAAGTCACTTTAGGTCCTCTTTCATATTTATCATCTTTTGATCCCACCATCAGCTTATTTCTCATAGACAAGGGAACATTCACCTTTAGTCAGACATGTATTGGAAAGCAACTACAGCAACAAAAAAACTAGGCATGCATCATAAGCATAAGTCATAAGCATATTCATAACATAGATCATCATAACATAAGAGGAACATATCATAACTACCCTCAAAGCATACTTGTGCAATGCATGAATAAGACCCCATAAATCTCACCAATGCTATGTAAAGCCTCTTGAGTAACCATAGTTCATAACTCATATTCTTGTTGTGGGAATAAGCCTTAACCGACATAGACCATGTGAGCTTAACATGAAATGTGGTGGTTCCCACACCGTAAAGGGTTGTCCTACTTACCTAAGGTAAGACCATGGTTTGTTAGCTTTAGGTAGATCCATTAGCTAAATAACCTACGGGGCACCTAGTTTATGGGATAAGGATATTGTTACTTAAAACCCACCCTTTCTGACTACAGAGCTTCCATCTAAAGAGATTGCTTATTGAAACCCGGCCTGTCTGACGGAAGAGCTTCCATCTCATATCAATATTCACTCGGTGCTAAGCATAATTCCCACAAAGTACTTATTAAGTCATAACTTGTTTCATTAGAATAGCTCATTAGATCATGCGTGAGAATAACCTTTCACCGTCCATGTCTTCATGTAACATTAGATTCAATAAGGTGAGAAATCCTTTCAACCTAGAATCTTCATTATGTGAGAAAATCTTTCACATCATGTTCATTATGTGTTCATGAGAATAGCCTTTCAATCAACACATAAACATCATCATAATCATGGACATTTCACTCTCAAAGGTTTATTAAAGCATATGTATAAATCTCATAATCATGCATAATTCTCACACTTTGCCCTTCAAGGATCAAATATCATATTCAATTAACACATCTAGAATTCACTACATTAGGCATGGATATAATCATAATTCAGGTAATAAAATCACTACATGCATAATATTATATACTCACAATATAGGCCATGTGGGTAAAGTCCTTCCACAATAATACCATCTACCAAGCAACATACATGATAGCTTCACACTCAAAGCCTTAACATTCCTAGTTTATTCATATTAGCTTTTACCCTCAAAGCCCTACGAATAAAATTCATCCTATAAGCCTTACTCTCAACCAATACTTCACATGGTCATCATGTATGCCTAATTCTCAAGACAATCTAACCACATGCTTTATTCTTAAGCAATTCTAGTCATATATCATAATATAAACTCAGTCTCAACACGACTAATCATGATTCATCATATAAGCCCTAATCTAATTAATTTATGTCTACAATTTTTACTTTTAAGAAATTCATATTTAGGTGCTCTAATCTCAAGCAATTCATAAAGAAATTCATCAATCTTAGAACATCACATCTAATCCCTCAATTTCTCCTTTCATGGCATAAAACAAACTATATCTATTTCACCCATGAATCTTAGATTAATCAAGAATACATGTATAATCATACTAAAAACATGTAATTACACCATAACCAATCATAAACAACCATTATCCACTCAATTGGATGAACTTGGGGATTTAATTTGGGTTTGGGAATAAATGACTTAATTGGGGAGTTTGAAGTGTTAAAATAGCTTATATAGGTGTACTAAGACTCTAAAAAAAGGCCTCACTTAATACTAACTTAATTTTGAATTTCCCAAAATAACCCTTCTTAGGCAGCCTAGTGCCAGGCACTACGGCCACATTCACGAGCCGTCAAGGGCTCCACGGCCCGTCATGGTGCCCGTGGTCCCTTGACCAGTAGCTAGGCTACCTTGGCATTTCCCCCACAAGGTGAAGGAAACCCCACGAGCCTTCCCACGGGCCGTGGTCTTCACCATGAACCTTGAAGTGGCTCGTGAAGGGGAGCCTTTTGGGGGCAGCTTTAGAAAGGCTACTGCCTCACCACCACGGGTGGCACCATGGGGCGTGGTGGCCACCACGGGTCGTGAAGACCCTCGTTGTCATGGTGGGCAGTGCCTTGGCCAGTTTTGGGCAGCCTTGGCCCTGGCCTATTTTCCTTGGCTCTTACCCTTCTCCCTTGACATTAACCCTCACGTTTAGCTCTAGTGTAGTCTACTAGATTCCGGGGTTTTATAGTTTTTCCTTTTTTGGGAGTCATGTGTGTATATGAGAGTTTTCCATGATTTCTCTATGTTATGCATGTTCATGAGAAGCTTATGTGTTTGAAAGAAAATGAGTTATATGATTAAATTTCCTCATGTTGTTGTGCATTAAGTATAAGTTGTGTATATGTTTCATGAGATGAATGGTTGATCATGCTTTAGTTGTGCTTTTGAGAGTAAATTGCATATTGGCCCCGTGAAATTGTGTTAAGCATTCTTTTGAGCTTAAAGAAGGTAGTTCCTCCTAAACCATGAGAAATTCTTAAATTTTTCATGCATAATGGGTTGTTAGATGTAGTTCCTACTTCCTTGTGATGCATTGAGTGTGTTTAAGTTGGAGTTGATGTTTCTTCCTTTGAATTGTGCATTATTATGATGTTGCATGTATGATGGGCTGCTAGTCTTGAGTCTTTACCTCTATAAGGTGTCTAAATCATCATTCGAGGAGGAATGTTCCCAAGTGGGAGATATTGTAACACCCCATAGCTTAGTAGGTTAATTAGGGCTCAGTGAGAAGGCATCAATTCAAGGGCAATGGGCAAGAGTCAAGGGAAAGGGGCCAAGGATGCCCCATCTTCCCAAGGCACTGCCCATGATCACGTGAGCCTTCACGGATCGAGGTGGCCACCACGCCCCGTGGTGGTGAGGCAGTAAGCCCCGAAGGCTTCCCCAAGTTGGCCTCCTCCATACGAGCCACTTCACGGCTAGTGAAGGCTTAGACGGCTCGTGGGAGTGGCCGTGGTCTTGACTTGGATTTTAGGGATTAAGGGGATGGTTACCTAGCTACTAGACCATTACCACAAGAGGCACCACGGCTCGTGGTAGGCACCACGGCTCGTGGTAGGCACCACGGCTCGGGGAGCCTCACGTGAAGGGCTTTTCACTAGACTTAGGGTTTAGGGTCAAATTTAAATGATCATATCTCTTAGCTCAAAACGATTTAGGTAGGCAATGGCCTATCAAATTCAAGGCTTGTTAGTCCTCTTTCCAACGCCACCGAGTTTGCCCAAATTCCATATCGGAGTAAAAATTTATTCCCAAAATAGTGAAGCACTGTCAGGCTGAAATTCTTCACGACCCGTTTGACGTACCGTTGTGATGATGACGACCCGTGAAGGCCTCTATGATGCCATTTCGGCAGTTTCCAGTAAGGGGACTACTTGGGTCTTTTCCCAATTGTTTTAACTTAAAGCTTATGTCGTTTTTCACAAGCCTAGTATCCCTATATATATCATTTTAACCCCAAAACTCACCCAATTAAGTCATTTATTCCAAAACCCAAAATAATTCCAAAAGTTCATCCTCTCTAAAAAATTCTCTCTGTAGAAAACTTGAAGAAGAAGAAGGAGATTCAAGATAGGGTTTGAAGGTCAAACTTTTACAAATAATTTCTTTGGGCATTGTGATTAAGGTATTGAAGTTTTCATCCATGGATAGATTTCATCCTTGGAGTCCTCTCAAAACCTTCAATTTCAAAAGATAAAAATCCCCAAAAGTTAGGGTTTGATTCAAAAGTCATGGGTTTGTTTCAAACTTGTTTCTAATGGTTGAATTATGTTATTATAAGCATGAATTGATGATTTCCTAAGAGTTTTATGATGTATCCCCAAGAACCCACGAAATTCCCTTATTTCTCAATTTTGATCTTATGTTGTGGGTATTGTAAAATGTTGATCCAATTGAGTGGATTGTGATTGTTTATGCTTGAATTAAGTAGATTCAATGATATTAGTGTGAATTTACATGTACCCATACCTAACCCATGTCTAGAAAGATGTAATTGATGTAAATGGGTTTTATGCCATGAAAGGGGAAATTGAGGATTTAGATGTAATCTACTAAGATGGATGATATGTATAGAATATTTCTTGAGATTTTAGCATATAGATATGAACTAAATTAGATTAAGGTATACATGATGATCTATGATTAGTAGTGATTGAGATTGGGGCTATATGATGAATTATGACTAGAATTGCTTAAGAGTAAAACATGTATGATAGATTATGATTAAACTTTCTTTAAGAGCTAGACATGTATGATGAATGATACTTAATAGGGCTTCTAGAGTAGATCTAACATGATGAGTTATGACTAGGATGGTTTGAGAGTAAGGCTTATATCATAATTATTGATTGGTAGATAGAATTGTTGTGGAAGGATTTACCTACATGATCTACTCTACTAATGCATGAGGTGATTGAATCACATGAATTATAATGACATCCATGTCTAATTCTTGAATTATGTGTTAATTGAAAGTGAGATTTGAATCTTAAAGGGCAAAGTATGAGATTATGCATGTTTTATGAAATCTATGTAAATGTTTTAAGAACACTTTGAAAGTGAAGTGTCGATAATTATGATAATATTTCTGTGTTGATTGAAAGGCTATTCTCATGAACACATAAGGAACATGATGTGAAAGGTTTTCTCACATAATGAAGATTCTAGGTTGAAAGGCTTTCTCACCTAATTGAATCTAATACTTACATGTAGACATGGACGGTGAAAGGATTTTCTCACGCATGATCTAATGAGCTATCCTAATGAATCAAGTTATGACTTAATAAGTACTCCATAGGATTAATGCTTAGCACCGAGTATATATTTATATGAAATGGGAGCCCTCACGTCAGTTGAGGTCGGGTTTCTAGAAGCAATCTGTTCAGATGGAAGCCCTCACGTCAGTCACGGCTGGGTTTCTAGTAGCAATCTCTGTATCCCATAAACTATGTGCCCCCGTAGGATGATTAGATAGTGGATCCACCTAAAGCTAACAAACTATGGTTCTACCTTAGGCAAGTAGGACAACCCTTTTCGGTGTGGGTAACACCGGGTGATCATGTTATAGCTCACATGGTCTCATGTCGGTTAAGGCTTATTCCTATAACAAGAACAAGAACATGCATAATGAACTATGGTTACTCAAGAAGCTTGTGCATGAGTTCAAAGGTTTTAAAGGTGATGATGACTTTGTTGGTTATGTTTTATGACTTATGATTTCTAAACTCTTATGTCATGTTTAACTTGGTAAATTACATGCTTTCAAATGAAATGTCCCTTTTTGAATGTTTTCAATGTTTTTATGCATGACTATCATACTAAGTGCATTTTTTACTAACGCCTACTTTGCCTACATTTTTCCCAAGTGTAGGGTCCGGTTCTCAAGGTGGTAATACTTGTGGCTAGAGCTTGGATTTGAGTGTTCCCGAGCTTGGTGACTGCTCATGGTTCGAGGACGGATTTCATATGTCTAGTTTCTTTCATGTACTTTCCCTTTTTGGACAAGTTGTATGGCTTGGCCCTATTTCATTCAATATTGTAATCGATGGCTATGATGAGACAAAGTGTCTAGACTTCCGCTTTCTTTTATGAAAAACTTTTTGAATTGAAATATTGTTTTACTCTAAATTGTTCTATTTCTTATGTTATGAGGACTAAGTGGCTTGTATGGACTCCTTCGGGGTTCTATACGCCTTATTACATCTAGGGGGTACCCCTGGGTCGTGACATTCATGAAATAGTGGCATTTCACTTCTTCTCATTTTCTTTCACTCTTTTCATTTTCACAATCCAGTCCAAGTATTTTCTAGCACAAATCTTATTGTAATACTCATTGGATACCCCATTTATTTTTACCAATGCACTTTCCATCTTTTTCTTTTGCTTTTCTTTTGTTTGTCTCTTTTTTTTATATATATGGAGGAGTTCCATCTTTTTCAAACAATTCTTTAAGGGTGTGTTTCACAAACATCTTAAGTATCTTCATTTTTCACCACACCCCCAACCTAGGCTTTTGGCCTAAGTTGGATATTCAAACGGATCAATGCTTCATGAAGGTTTTAGGTGGGGAGAAAAGACACCATGTGTGCTCATGTTTCATCCAAATAAAAGGGTAGGCTCAAATGGTTCCAAGCTAGGTTCACACTCTCACAAGGTGGTCACAAAAAGGTATAATAGTAATTTGGTTTACTCTCACAAATTTGTGCCCAATATGATTTCTTTCATTTACCAACATTAGTCAATTGGACAAACGGGGCAAGTTCTAGGTATCACAAACCACATGTTTCAAGAAAAACCTCACCACACAAGGCATTCAACACAATTATCGATCATGACTCTATAAGTTATGCTTGCGTGGAACGATCATCACAAGACTCATTTTGAAAATCGACTAGTAACAATGGGATGCCAAGAGTTCACACATAACTTAAGCAACTCAAATTTTCCTCATTGTGCTTTCACAAACATATCATTAAATCAACAACACTATTCAAGTCATCGGTATTGAACGCAACCGATACTCAAATACGCAAGAGAACAGCCATAACATTCATAAATTCAGAATTCAGGATGTGCAATAATCCTAAAACAACGCTGAGCTCTTCACACACACCCTAAGAAAGACTAGGTAGTGCCCTCAATGCAAATACAACGAATTTAAATGACAATACTACAAAGTAAGAATCACTGAATAAAAAGATTAGAGTTAGAGGAACTCTTCACTTCATGCCCAATCGGCGAGAATTTTCCGACGACGCCTAACCATTCGGCGAGCCGCCTAACTGAATTTGGCTCACCAAACATTCCAGAATGTTGTCCCTCTAGTTGGAGAAAAGAAGCGAGATAAATCGGGCTCGCCAAACCGATTAGTGGTGCACCGTAAAGTTTTGCCGCTCGCCAAATTTTCATGAATGAATCTCAAAACTGGCCCTAGGATAGGCAATGCACTTGGGCAATCTGGGAAACCGATTGGTGATTTGCCGAAAGGATCAGTCCTTCGCCCACTTGTCGTTCTTTTCAAAATGAGGACTTCAACCTACACGTTCAGCAAACGTTAATCAAAAAGAACTAAAACTTTTGTTGCTTCCCAAGAAGCACCTTAGTTAACGTCATGGCATGACGTGGAAATTTTCTCAAGCATCTTCCAAGTACACCACTTCAATTACCAATATGTCCCGACATTGTCCAAAATAGAGCTTCAAGCGTTGCGCATTTACTTTGAATGCCAAACCTTCTTTGCCTTCAACTTCAATTGCCCCATTCGTGAACACTCGAATAACTTTGAATGGGCCAGACCACTTCGATTTGAGTTAACTCGGAAACAGTCTCAAGCGAGAGTTATAGAGCAAAACAAGATCACCTACTCGGAACTCTCGCTGAAGAATTTTAGCGTCATGCCACTTATTCATTTTCTCCTTGTAGAGGGCTAAACTCTCATACGCCCACAGCCGGAACTCCTCCAACTCGTCGAGTTTGTTCATTCTACCTTTTGAAGCGTCCCCCCAATTCAAGTCTAATGTTTTCAATGCCCATAATGCTTTGTGTTCAAGCTCAATTTGTATGTGACAAGATTTACCAAATGCCAATTGATATGGTGATATGCCAATCAGAGTTTTGAAAGCAGTGTTGTAAGCCCAAAGAGCATCATCTAGCTTTCGAGACCAGTCAGTGAGTCTTGCATTGATTGTTTTTGCAAGAATTCCCTTGATTTCCCGATTTGATACTTCAACCCGCCCACTCATTTGTGGATGATAAGGGGTTGAAACTTTATGTTTAACTCCGTATTTGATCAACAATGAAGTAAACAAATGATTGCAAAATGAGATCCTCCATCACTAATAAATGCATGTGGGGTGCCAAACCTTGTGAAAATGTATCGCTTCAGGAATTGCACAACACTCTTCCCTTCATTGTTAGGTTAAGCTACAGCCTCTACCCACATAGAAAAATAGTCGACAACAACCAAGATATACTTATTTCCGTAAGAGCTCACAAAAAGTCAAATGAAGTCGATTCCCCAGACATCAAACAACTCGACCTCTAGAATAGGATGAAGAGGTAGCTCATGCTTTCTCGACTCTCCCCCTTTCTTTTGGTATTGAACACATTGCTTAACAAGGGAGTGTGCATTATGGTATAATGTTGTCCAATAGTAACTGCTTTGAAGCACTTTGGTGGCAGTACGCACCCCGCTATGATGTCCACCAACGGGTGACGCGTGGCAAGCATTCAGAATTACATTGACCTCCACTTCCGGTACACACCTTCTGATTATGTGGTCTGCACATTCCCGAAATAAATATTGTTCAAACAAAAATTACTTCTTTAACTCGAACAAGAACCGCTACCATTGGTAGAAAATCAACCCATCAGGAAGGATCCCGCATGCAACATAGTTTGAAAAATCAGCATACCAGGGTGGATTGCTATGAGTTACCATCATTACTGATTCATCAGGAAATGCTTCCTCAATGTCCCTCTCACCGGGAAAAACAACATTGGTTTCCTGCCTTGACAAGTGGTCCGCCACTTGATTCTCACACCCTTATCGATCCTTGACCTAAAAATCAAACTCTTGCAACAACAACACCCAATGAATCAATCTTGGCTTTGCATCTTTCTTAGCCATCAAGTATCGGATCGCAGCATGGTCCGTGTGCACCACAACTTTAGTACCCAACAAATACGCCCTAAACTTTTCAAACGCATACACCACCGCTAGAAATTCTTTTTCAGTGACGGTATAATTCTTTCTGACCAAAGTCTTACTTACATAATAGACCGGGTGAAAAAACTTGCCTTTTTGTTAAGTAAGAACAACTCCCATAGCTACACCACTAGAATCACACATGAGTTCGAATGGAATACTCCAATCGGGGGCAATAATGATCGGGGCTGATACTAGCTTTTCTTTTAAGCATAAAAATGCTTTTAGGAAAGCTTCATCAAAGTTGCAAGTGGATTTTTTTTCAAGTAAATTACAAAGGGGGTAGGCCACCTTGGAGAAATCCTTTATAAACCGCCTATAGAAACCCGCATGTCCTACAAAATTCCGGACACCTTTCACCAAAATGGGAGGGGGTAGTTTAGCAATGACTTCGACCTTAGCTTGATCAACTAGGATTCCTTCTCCTCAATTTTTTTACCCCAAAATAATACCCTCTTTGACCATGAAATGGCATTTCTCCCAATTTAGAACAAGATTGGTTTCAACGCATCTTTGTAGGACCTTCCCAAGGTGTTCAAGACATGATTCGAATAAATCACCAACAACAGAAAAATCATCCATAAATACCTCCATTGAGTCTTCAACCATACCGGTGAAAATAGAAATCATGCATCGTATAAACATTGTCGGTGCATTGCACAACCCAAATGGCATTCTCTTGAAAGCAAATGTTCCATAGGGAATTGTAAAAGTCAGTTTTTCTTGGTCCTCCGGTGCTATAGAAATCTAATTTTACCCGGAATAACCATCTAAGAAGCAATACCATCCACGCCGCGCAAGCCTATCAAGCATTTGGCACAAAAATGAAATTGGAAAATAATATTTCTCGGTCTATGCATTTAATTTTTGGTAATACATGCATACTCACCAAATGGTGACCGGTATCATTGGTACAAGTTCCCCTTTTTCATTTGGAACCACCGTGATTCCTCCTTTCTTTGGTACACATTGTACGGGACTTACCCATTTGCTATTCGCAATAGGATATACCATGCCTGCAGCAGGCCACTTGATGATTTCATTCTTCACCACTTCTTGCATAGGACGGTTTGGCCTCCTTTGATGCTCAACACTCGGTGTGCATTCACTATCCAATTGTATTTTATGAGTACGAATCCCGGAAGGATCCCCACAATATCAACAATTGTCCATCTGATGGCCTTAATGTATCTTTTCAACACCTCGACAAGCAATTTCACTTGACATTAAAGAAAGTCTGCGGCAATGATGATGGGCAAGGTGTTGTTTGCTCCAAAGAATACATACTGAAGATGAAATGGGAGCACCTTCAACTAAAGCTTTGGAGGTTCTTCAGTGGATGGTTTAGCGGGGGGACTTTACCGATTTTTTAGATCAATATCGAGCATCAATAGATTTTAAGATTGAGCATCTAATCCCAATAGAGCAGCCACAACTTCATCATAACCTTTAATTTCTTCCTCATCATAATTCGAAAGGAAGGTAGCTAGAGGCT
>JAJONR010004655.1:0-34452 GCA_029582245.1 Solanum etuberosum | reverse complement strand
AACAAAAACAAGCCAAAAATCATAAGTTAAAATTTTTAACTTATGACTGTTGGGTATAACAAGAGTTAATGGGAAATGGAGGGAAGATGAAAAGAGGAATTGGAAAAGATTCTCTTATGCTTTAAGAAAAGGCATTTCTCCCTCATTGGTGGTGGAAAGAAAAATAGAAGTGTTTAAATAAAGAAACACTTCTATTAGTTGTTAAAAGGGTTGGAAAGAGGGACCCCCCTCGCGCCGTCATCGCTCGCTCGGCTTCGGCTTCGAAAAATGATCGATCGAGAGATTATTTTTGGACAAAGATTGTTTTAATTATTTATTTAATTAAATTAAATAGCCAAAACGTTTCAATTATTTAGTTAATTAACCGAAACGTTCCGACCAGACTCGGATTTGCGCGACCCATTTTATTTAAAACACTTTCCTGTTTTAATTTGAATTTCCTGCCGTTGGAGATGACTATTCTGAAAGGTTGCAACTTTCAGGAACAGCCATGACCGTTTGAAAGGTTGTAAACTTTCATAAATGATCGTGTAATTTCTGAAAGGTTGCAACCTTTCAGAACCAGTTCCTCTTGCCTTTCTTCAGACTTTTTACCTACGAAAATTTCTAATTTCTTCTTCTTTTCTACACAAATTTTCTTCGTGTACTTTACTGCCGTTGATTGGTTCGCTAACACCAGCATTTTGGGTATCAATACACTGGTGATTGAGATCATTCTATCTTGGGAGGACATATTCCAAATCAAACCTCAAATACTAGAGGGGAATAATTTCCTTCAGGGGACACTGTGCATTCAGTGGGCTTGATCTTCTTTCCATTTTGTTTTTCCAGATTCTGGTACGTTTTTACAGATTTTAGTTTTGTGAATTAATTTTTGTTCTTCTGTTCTTCACTGGTTCATTAAACTTTGGTAACTTCATGTTTCTGCAAAGTTTGTTGTAATCAGTAGTACTGTTTTAAACACAGATTGTGTAACAATCTTAAGGAAATTATTCTGTTTTTTTTAATCTGTGTTTGTGTTTCTGGTGGAGACCAAAACCTTCGTTGATTTATACTGTTATTAATTTTGCAATTTAAGTTATTACTTACTGAGCCATTTGTATCGATTTCTATTTATTACAGATTATGAAATGGCAAACAATAATGTTACGGTGGCTGTTGCTGCACCAACCCGAACTGCTGTACCACCAGCAGAGAAATCGAAAAAATTCTCTGGTGTGAATTTCAAAGGATGGCAGCAACGGGTATTTTTTTGGCTTACCACTCTTAGTCTGTAGAAATTTACCAATGAAGAAACTCCAGTGCCTGCTGTTGATATGTCAGACAGAGAAAAGTTCATGATTATTGAAGCATGAAAACATGCAGACATCCTATGTAAAGGCTACATTCTAAGTGCTTTAGAGGATGACTTATATAATGTCTATAGTGTAATGACAACTTCGAAAGAATTGTGGGATGCACTTGAGAAGAAATATAAGACAGAAGATGCATGCTTGAAAAAGTTTGTGGTCGCAAAGTTTTTAGACTATAAAATGTCAGATAGTAAAACTGTTGGATCACAAGTGCATGAACTTCAACTTATTTTCCATGATCTGATTGCTGAGGACATGGTAGTTAATGAAGCGTTTCAAGTGGCTGAAATGATTGAGAAGTTACCTCCTTCGTGGAACGACTTCAAGAATTATCTAAAGCACAAATGTAAGGAAATGAAGCTTGAAGATCTTGTAATTCGGCTCAAGATTGAAGAAGATAACAAGACCGCCGAAAAGAAGTCTCGTAAGAGTTCGACAATAATTGGAGTTAATATTGTTGAAGAAGCTCCTGCCAAAGGCAAGAAGAGAAAGAAGTCCAACGGACAGAAGTCAGAACAGGCCAAGAAGAAATTCAAGGGCAACTGTTACAACTGTGGTAAGGCTGGTCACAAGTCTTCTGACTGTCGTGCTCCAAGAAAGGACAAAGACAAAGACAAAGGCAAAAGTCAAGCAAACATCGTGGAAGAGATGGAAGATGCAGATGACCTCTGTGTAATGATCTCTTAGTGCAACTTAGTTGGAAGTCCCAAAGAGTGGTTTCTCGACTCAGGTTCCACTCGACATATTTGCTCTGCGAAAGAAGCCTTTGCAACGTACACTCCTGCTGAGTTCGATGAAGATTTGTTCATGGGGAACACAGCAACAACAAGGATTGCAGGAACTGAGAAATTAATGTTGAAAATGACATTCGACAAGGTGTTGACTTTGAACAACGTTCTACACGTTCCTACTATTAGGAAGAATTTAGTTTCTGTTGCACTGCTCATTAAGAACGAGTTTAAATGTGTCCTAGTTAGTGACAAAACTGTAATAAGTAAGAATGATATGTTCTTAGGAAAGGGATACCTCACTGAGGGCCTCTTCAAACTGAATGTAATGGTTGTTGACGGTATTAATAAGAATTCTGCTTCTGTTTACTTATTGGAGTCAAATGATTTATGGCATGCCCGTTTGGGACATGTAAATTACAAAGCCTTGCGGAAATTGATTACTTTAGAAGTATTGCCTGATTTCAAATGTGATAAATCGAAATGTGAAATTTGTGTGGAAAGTAAGTTTGTTAAACATCCTTATAAGTCTGTTGACATGAATTCAAAACCTTTAGACTTAATTCACACAGATATATGCGATATGAAGTCAATGCCATCTTGTGGTAGGAAAAAGTATTTTATAACTTTTATTGACGATTGCACTCGATTCTGTTATGTATATTTGCTTAATAGTAAGGATGAAGCAATTGATGCATTTAAGCAATACAAAAATAAAGTGGAAAATCAATTGAATCTAAAGATAAAAATGATTCGAAATGATAGGGGTGGAGAATACGAATCTCCTTTTGTAGAGATATGTTTGGAATATGGTATTATTCATCAGACTACTGCACCCTATACACCACAGTCAAATGGTTTGGCGGAACGGAAGAACAGAACATTAAAGGAAATGATGAATGCCTTGATAATCAGTTCTGGTTCACCGCGAAACCTGTGTGGGGAAGCCATCCTTACGGCTAACAAGATACTCAATAGGGTATCCTATAGAAAAACGCAATTGATTTCATATGAGTTATGGAAAGGAAGGAAACCCAACTTGAAATATTTCAAAGTGTGGGGGTGTTTAGCCAAGGTAGAGGTTCCTTTACCCAAGAGGGTGAAAATTGGACCCAAAACAGTGGATTGTGTATTTATTGGATATGCTGTGAATAGTAAGGCCTGTCAGTTTTTGGTTCACAAATCTGATAATCCTGAAATTCATGTTAATATGGTAAAAAGTAAGATAACGCTGAGTTCTTTGAACACATTTATCCGTATAAAACTGAATATGAGTCGACAAGTGAATGACCTAAACGACCACGGGAAGAATCAATAGAAAATACACTACCTAATGAGGATCCTAGGCATAGTAATCGCCAACACATACCCACTTCTTTCGGACCAGATTTTATGGAATTCTTGCTTGAAAATGAGCCTCAAACATTTAAAGAAGCTATGTCTTCGTCTGAGTCAAAGTATTGGAAAGATGCAGTCAATAGTGAGATCGAATCAATTTTAAGTAACCATACTTGGGAATTGACTGATCTTCCTCCAGGAAATAAACCTTTAGGATCCAAGTGGATCTTTAAAAGGAAAATGAAAGCCGATGGGACTATTGACAAATATAAGGCTAGACTTGCAGTCAAAGGATACAGACAAAAAGAAAGTCTGGACTACTTTGATACATACTCTCCAGTAACAAGGATAACATCAATTAGGATGTTAATAACACTAGCGGCAGTGCATGATCTTAAAATCCACCAAATGGATGTAAAGACAGCCTTCTTAAATGGAGAGTTGGAGGAAGAAATTTACATGGAACAACTTGAAGGGTTTGTAGTTCCTGGTAAAGAAGAGAAAGTGTGCAGGCTTGTGAAGTCGCTTTATGGGCTCAAGCAAGCACCTAAACAATGACATGCTAAATTTGACCAAACAATGTTGGCAAATGGATTCAAGATTAACGAATGTAATAA
Organism: Solanum etuberosum; assembly: GCA_029582245.1. Lineage (NCBI taxonomy): Eukaryota > Viridiplantae > Streptophyta > Magnoliopsida > Solanales > Solanaceae > Solanum > Solanum etuberosum. The sequence continues at coordinate 30,417 of JAJONR010004655.1, read as the reverse complement.
GTGTGTTTACATTAAAAACATTCTGAAACATGAAGTCATTGTTTGTCTGTATATGTTGATGACATGTTAATAATGAGTAAAGATATTGACGATATAAATGCTACTAAACGCATGCTGTCCAACAAGTTCGATATGAAGGACTTAGGAGTTGCTGACTTGATCTTAGAGATCAGGATTCTCAAAACTCCTCAGGGACTAGCATTATCTCAATCTCATTATATTGAAAGAGTATTGGATAAGTTCAAGTACTTGAATTTCAACAACGTCAAAACTCCGATTGATTTAAGCTTTACATTTCGAAAGAATGAAGGTGAAAGTGACTCTCAATTGGAATATGCTAGAGTGTTGGGAAGTTTGATGTATATTATGAATTGTACGCGATCAGATATAGCATGTGCTATTAGCAAGCTGAGTCGGTTCACTAGTAATCCTAACCAAACTCACTGGATGACAATGAAACGTGTGTTGGGGTATCTGAAACATACACAACACTATACTTTGCATTATAATAAATATCATGCAGTGATCGAAGGATATAGTGATGCAAATTGGATCACCGGGTCAAATGAAGTGAAATCTACAAGTGGTTATGTGTTTACACTTGGTGGAGGAGCAGTTTCTTGGAAATCATCCAAACAGACATGTATCGCTCGCTCCACAATGGAATCTGAATTTATTGCCTTAGATAAGGCCGGTGAAGAAGTTGAATGGCTCCGGAATTTCTTAGAAGATATTCCATTCTGGCCCAAACCTGTGGGACCTATTTGCATACATTGTGATAGTCAAGCAACAATAGGTAGGGCAAGGAGCATCATGTATAATGGGAAGTCTCGTCATATACGACGGAGACATAATACCATAAGGCAACTACTATCTAGTGGAATTATCACAATTGACTATGTGAAGTCAAGCGATAATGTGTCAGATCCACTAACGAAAGGCCTAGTAAGAGGCAGTTGAAAGATCATCTAAGGGAATGGGTTTACGGCTTAGGACAAGTCATCATGGCGGTAACTCTATCTAGCAGACTGGAGATCCCAAGAGCTAGATTCAAGGAGAAAAACAAAATTGTGACTGACGGTTCGACATTGTCAATTATCTCAATCCATTCTCATGATGAAGACAATGTTCAAGAACGAGGTTAAAACATTAAGGCTTGTTAATGAGTTAATAAAACTTAAAGTTTTTAATGATTTGCTAAGTTTGGCAGATTTGACCAAATAGTCTATCTATGAGATGACACGGTTAGAAATCACCTATGTGAGTGAAGTGTAAGCCGCTTCAAAGAGATTTTTTTGTCAAAAGCCTATTCTCTATACACTCATGAAACCAAGAGGTGTTCATGGCTGAAACGAACACAACCGTAAGAACCATAAACGGTAAAGGGTTAATTGTGTGACATATGGTTGTCTAGGTATACACCAAAGCTCGACGGTTCAAAGATATCACATCTACCGATTGACCGAGTATATCCGACATATGTTCACTACGGAAAGTCCAAGGGGAAACCTACTTATCCAGATGCAATTGATCCTTGATTGTAAAGTACACACTCGTCTGTGCATTCCTTTATGTTATGACCATTCCCCATTAATGTGGGGGATTGTTGGGTATAGCAAGAGTTAATGAGAAATGGAGGGAAGATGAAAAGAGGAACTGGAAAAAATTCTCTTATGCTTTAAGAAAAGACATTTCTCCCTCATTGGTGGTGGAAAAAAAATAGAAGTGTTTAAATAGAGAAACACTTCTATTAGTTGTTAAAAGGGTTGGAAAGAGGGACCCCCCTCGCGCCGTCGTCGTCGTCGCTCGCTTGGCTTCGGCTTCGAAAAATGATCGATCGAGAGATTATTTTTGGACAAAGTTTATTTTAATTATTTAGTTAATTATTTATTTATTTATTTAATTAAATTAAATTAAATAGCCAAAACGTTTCAATTATTTAGTTAATTAACCGAAACGTTCCGACCCGACTCAGATCTGCGCGACCCGTTTTATTTAAAATACTTTCCCGTTTTAATTTGAATTTCCCGCCGTTGGAGATGACTATTCTGAAAGGTTCCAACTTTCAGGAACATCCATGATCGTTTGAAAGGTTGCAAACTTTCATAAATAGTCGTGTGGTTTTTGAAAGGTTGCAACCTTTCGGTACCAGTTCCTCTTGCCTATAAATACCAATGATTCTTCAGACTTTTTACTTTCGAAAATTTCTGATTTCTTCTTTTTTTTCTGCACAAATTTTCTTCGTGTACTTTACTGTCGTTGAGTGGTTCGCTGACACCAGCGTTTTGGGTATCAATACACTGGTGATTGAGATCATTCTTTTCTGGGAGGATATATTCCAAATCAAACCTCGAATACTAGAGGGGAATAATTTCCTTAAGGGGACACTGTGCATTCAGTGGGCTTGATCTTCTTTCCATTTTGTTTTTCCAGATTCTGGTACGTTTTTACAGATTTTAGTTTTGTTAATTAATTTCTGTTCTTCTGTTCTTCACTGGTTCATTAAAATTTGGTAACTTCGTGTTTCTTTTGGCTTATGGGTCATAAGTCAAGAGCCAATCCACAGTTTGATTTTGTGTTCCCTATGACTGATAAGATTTATGTAATTGGTCGATCTATGTCAAGAGCTATGGTATGTCAATTAGTCGATCTATGTCAAGAGCTATGGTATGTCAATTAGGAATAAAGGACAAGCTAAGCTCTTGAAAATGATAACAAAGAGATCAAAGGTGATTATATGTGCTACGCTTTCATAGATTTTGATCAGCCACAATAATACTACCAAAGAAAAATGAGTGTGTAGTTTTCCTATCTATAAGAAGCTCATATAATTATGTGTGAAATTTACCATAAAGTTTACATAAAAATGTGGCTGATAAATAAATTTGTGTATTTTGTTTTTTCTTATTTGACCTGGCTAACTTTTTGGACAGATTCTACTTGAATCATTCTCTTCACAAGAATGAGTTTGATTTTGCTCATGGTATTAAGCAAATGAAGTGTTAGGATGACTTCAAAACTATGGATAAACTGAGTGGTATAAATGTTGCAAGTTTGAGCTTTCTTTCCAAACTAAGATAAGATTAATTGTAATAGGTTGTAGTACTTTTACATTGTTTTTACCTAAGGAATTTCTCTATTTTGTTCCGTTGATAACTTGATATTAACGTGTTCAATTTGCTTTTAGCAACTTCTAAATGCCTACTTTGTGATGCTCTTCTAGACACTATTAACTCATAGCGAACTTGCATCTTTACTAGATTCTAATGCAAAAGCTGTTGTCATTCTTTTAATTTTATTAACCAGGTACTGTTGGGCCCGTGCTAAGCACGGGTCATGCTCATCTAGTACTTATATATATTAAACATTTAATATCCTTCTCAAAACATTGGTTCCACCAGAGTTGTGTGCTTATATTACTTTGATGAGTCAATATTATCTCTAAAACAATACTCCCTCTAACCCAATTCATGTGACACTGTTTGGCCGGGAATGAAGTTCAAGAAATTTGAGAACACTTTGTTATGTTTACCAAATTGTCATTATTAAAGTCACTTTAGTTCTTACTTTTAATTATTTTTTCTTCATAATAAAGTGTTAAGTGGGACCTAATAAATATAAAGTTGGAGTGGTAACATTAAATAGTTTTCAAAGAAAATGTGACATTTTTTTGGAACGTACCCAAAAAAAGTGTTACATAAATTAAAACCAAGAGAGTATTATTCCAAAAAAAGTTATATAGCATCACACACAAATTGTTATGTTAAATTTATGCTAAAATCCTACAAGAAAACAAACCAATACAACATGTGTTAAGCAGCTGGTTAAATGCACTGCTGTTAGCTGACAGAGGATAGTTAGTTAGAGTTAACAGATTATGAGTTAGTTAGAAGTGTCAGTAATTCAGTTAGGATAATTGCTTATATATAGAGGCTAAGTAGCAGTTATTAAGTCACACTTTTAGAGTCTGTAATTTCATTGAAGCAATCAATATACAATTCTCTTTGCATGCACTGATCTTTACATGGTATCAGAGCTATAGGGATTTAGGGATTTATCCTCGCGAGATTTGGAGGTAGATAGAGAGATTCACCATGGCGATTGATGAAGAACTGATAGGAAGCACTGCTGGTCGAGTTCAAGGAGATCTTGTCAATGGAAGCTCCGTGGTAATTGATCACAATCACCCCCTATATTTGAGTTCTTCTGATGTTCCTGGAGCTCTTTTTGTTGAAATTCAGCTAACATGAATGGAGAATTACACCTTGTGGAGTCGAGCTATGGCGATTGCACTACTTGGACGAAACAAAGTGGGATTTATTGATGGTTCTATTTTGCGTACTGATTTCGATGGTGCTTTGAAGAAGTTTTGGGATCGTTGCAATGCAATCGTAATATCTTGGCTCACCTGTAATGTGGGCAAGGATCTACTCAGTCGAATTCTATATTCCTCCAGTGCGAATCAGGTATGGCTCGATCTCAAGGAGAGATTTGATAAGGTTAATGGATCTAGACTCTATCAATTGCACATAAACATTTTCACTCTCACACAAGTGACTCTGCAAGTCTCTTCATACTATAAGGAATTGAAGAACCTATGGGATGGCTACGATTCAATTTTACCTCCACCTAGCTGTGATTGCAATAAGGCAAAGGACTATATTGAACAAATGCAATACCAACGATTACTTTAATTTCTCATGGGCATAAATAACAGTTATTCACAGGCTAGAGGTCAGATCTTGATGATGACCTGCCTTCCTAATGTGAATCAAACTTATGCTTTGATTATACAGGATGAAAGTAAAAAAGGAATTGCTGGATCTGTACATGAAGGAATGGAATCTTTAGCACTGTATACTGCTGGAAATTTTAGGTCACCACAACCTAATTCTAGGCAGGCTTTTCCCAGGAGGAACTTCCATTCATTATACTGTGACTTTTGTAATATGAAAGGGCATACTCGAGCTGAATGTACTAAGCTGAAGAAATGTGATCATTGTCATGCTACTGGACATGTGAAGGATGACTGCTTCCAACTCATTGGCTGTCCAGACAACTTCAAAGGTAAAAAGAAGGTAAATGCAGTAATGGGAGATAGTGCTATGCAGAAACCAATGCCATTTATGGAGGATCAAATGGCATGGAAGGCACACACAGGTGTGGGAGAGAAGTCACATCCTGATCTATCTCAGATGGGTGATCATATGGGAGAACAGCTCACACAAGACCAGTTGCAAGATGCTTAACAAATCCTCCCCAGCACAACTTAAACAAATACTCAATGTCCTGCAAGGCAACAACAATACCATGAATACTCAGAAAAGTTCACACATGGAAGGTAAGTCTATTTCCTCCTTAAAATGGATCATAGACACTGGTGCTACAGACCATATGATACATGATCACACTTACCTACATTCTGAGAATAAGGTGGGTAGTATGGGGAGAGCGCAGTTGCCTACAGGGGATTCAGCCATAGTTTCACATGTTGGGAGTCTTAAACTTAATGACACTGATATGATCCCAAATGTTTTATGCATACCAACCTTTGAGTTTAATCTTTTGTCTGTCAACAAACTGACAAAAGAATTAAACTGCTATGTCTCTTTTTTCCCTACACACTGTGTGTTTCAGGATCTCTTGTCTGGGAAGGTCAAGGGGATTGGTGAAGTTGAGGATGGATTGTATGTGCTGAATTGGAACACCAAGCAACATCAAAACAGGATTAGATCATTGTCTGCAGTGGGATCAGGAGAAAGAGATCCAGAACTATGTCACTAAAATAGTGAAAAAAACTATCGCAGAAAAGAGACTAGGACATGTTCCTATGGGAGTACTTAGGAGAATAAAAGATTTCAATACATGTAGTAACTTTGCTATTGAACAGTGTATGATTTGCCCCCAAGCTAGACAAACTAGAGTTCTATTTCCTATGAGTCACACTATAGTAGATGATGTTTTTGACTTAGTCCACATGGATGTATGGGGTCCATATAAGGTGGCTACTCATAATGGGATGAAATACTTTCTTACTTTAGTTGATGAAAAATCTAGATGGACATGAACTTTTTTGATTGTTTTGAAGTCTGATGTAATTGTTGTCTTGAGACAGTTCTTGATAATGATAATGACTCAGTTTGGGAAAAGTGTAAAAGTTTTTAGGTCTGATAATGGAGGGGAATTTCTTAATACTAACTGTCATGATTTATTTGTTCAACATGGCATCATTCACCAAAGATCATGCCCACATTCTCCACAACAAAATGGGGTTGTTGAAAGGAAACATAGACACCTGCTAGAGACTGCCAAAGCTATCAAATATCAGGGCCATTTGCCACATAGATTTTGGGGTGAATGTGTGGAAGCTGCAACATATATCATCAACAGGATAGCTTTGTCTGTCTTAGGGAACAAGTCACCTTATGAGATCATGTATAACAAACAACCTAGTCTTTCCCATATCAGAGTAGTAGGATGTCTGGCCTTTGCTACAAACCTAAGGAGAGATGATAAGTTTGCTCCAAAAGTTAGAAAAGCAGTCTTTCTAGGCTATGCTGTCAGTCAAAATGGCTACAAATTATTGGATATTGAGTCCAATGTCATATTTGTTAGTAGAGATGTCATTTTTCATGAGACTGAATTTCCCTTTCGGTGCTCAGGTCTGGGTGAAGATGGTGATCATGAGCCTTCTGTATCTTTTTCACATGGAGGAGATTCTGAACTGACACCTTGTGTTGTCCTCAGGAGTGCAGTGCCTGCTAATGTTTCTTAATGTACAGATCCTATATTTTGCACTGATGATGAGCACAATGTTCTTGATCAACATGTGAACACTGCAGATGTTGGAGTTTTTCAAGAAGCTCAAGCATCATCTCATGTTCCCATCATTGTTTCTAATGATAATCCCATCCCACAGGATGCCACCAGGAGGTTTAACAGACCTGCTAAGCCTCCAATATGGCATACTGATTATGTGTTGACACAGAAGAAAGCAGGTATCTCTTATTCCATATCTGATGTACTTGACTATCACATCATCTCACCAACTTATAAGAGTTTTGTGACTAAGTTTTCTCAAGAAAGGGAACCAACTTCATATCAGGAAACAATGCATGATCCTAGGTGGGTTGCAGCCATGAAGAGTGAGATCCAAGCACTGGAAGATAACCATACATGGAGGATTGTTCAGTTGCCTAAAGACAAGAAGGCAATAGGATGCAAGTGGGTATACAAAATCAAATACAAGGCTGATGGTGAGGTTGATAGGTTCAAGGCTAGGTTGGTAGCCAAGGGTTACAATCAGAAAGAAGGTTTGGACTATCAGGAAACATTCTCTCATGTTGTGAGAATGGGCACTGTAAGGGCAGTCATAGCTTTAACTGCTACACACCACTGGCCAATACAACAAATGGATGTATTCAATGCCTTTCTTCAAGGTGACTTATATGAAGAGGTGTACATGGATTTGCCAATGGGTTTTGTCAATAAAGGTGAGCAGGGGATGGTGTGTAAACTCATCAAGTCACTTTATGGACTCAAGCAGGCTAGCAGACAATGGAACATCAAGTTAACTACAACTCTAATTGAATCTGGCTTTCAACAGAGTCATTATGACAATTCTCTATTCACAAAGCACTAGGGAAAGAGCTTAGTGATAGTGTTCATCTATATTGATGATCTGTTAATTACAGGAAATGATCACAAATTAATACTGCAGACAAAGGGAATCCTCAAGGACAATTTCAAGATCAAAGACTTGGGTGATTTGAGGTACTTTCTAGGGATTGAATTCGCCAGGAATGACACTGAGATCCTTATGCATCAAAGGAAGTATTGTCTTGAACTAATTTCAGACATGGGGTAGCTCAAGTCCTATTGGAGCTCCTATTGAGATAAATCACAAACTCACAACTGCAGACTTTGATCTGCAATTCCCTTCTGAAAATGGAAATGACAAGCTGCTAGATGATCCTGGTGTGTATCAAAAACTAGTAGGGAGGTTGTTTTACTTAACAATGACAAGACCAGACATTGCCTTTGCAGTGCAGCTGCTGAGCCAGTTCATGCACAGTCCAAAAACATCTCACATGGAAGCAACAATAAGAGTAGTTAGATATGTCAAGCAATCACCAGGTCTAGGCATACTCATGACAGCCAATGCTACTGATCAGTTGACTGCATATTGTGATGCAGACTGGGCTGCATGCCCAAACAATCGAAGATCATCACAGGGTACATGGTTACATATGGGGATTCATTGATCTCATGGAAATTAAAAAAAACAGAACACCATTTCACGAAGTTCAGCTGAATCTGAGTATAGAAGTTTGGCCTCAACAGTTGCAGAAATTGTATGGCTGGTTGGGCTTTTTAAGTAGTTGGACATACAACTGAAGCAGCCTGTGTCAATCTATTGTGATAGCATGCCATACAGATTGCTGCCAATTCAGTCTTTCATGAGCGTACTACACACATAGATATCGATTGCCACTTCATTAGAGAAAAAGTTCAACTAGGCATGGTTCAACCTATGTACTTGAAGACAAGTGAACAGCCTACAGACTTATTCACCAAAGGACTCACTCATGTGCAGCATGGATATCTGCTTACCGAGCTAGGAATGAAGAATGTTTTCTACACACCTAGCTTGAGGGAGGATATTAAGTAGCTGGTTAAATGCACCGCTGTTAGCTGACAGAGGATAGTTAGTTAGAGTTAACAGATTATGAGTTAGAAGTGTCAGTAATTCAGTTAGGATGATTGCTTATATATAGAGGCTAAGTAGAAGTTATTAAGTCACACTTTTAGAGTCTGTAATTTCATTGAAGCAATCAGTATACAATTCTCTTTGCATGCACTGATCTTTACAACATGGAATGCCCAAAACCAAAAAAACTTGACAAGGATAAAGTAGAAACTAGGAATGCAGCAAAGCATGAGTCTAAGGGACGGTCATGGCAGATAAAAAATTCAGTAATAAAAAGTCAGGACTCTCTTTATTCTAAGAAACATATTAGGAGGATTTAAGAAGGAAAAAATTCCAAAATCAAGGGATGAGGAAACAGTGGTCAAAGAAGGGGAGTATTTATAGGCGAAGCTGTAGTTATAACCTATAAGGGTGTGCTTCAAATGAAACGACAAATGAGAGACGTGTGACTAAAGAGTGAATACAGGAGAGATGCTTCAAAGACAAAATAAAAAGAATAAGGAGAGTGAAATTTTATCGGAGTTTTTGGTCATCATTCAATGCTTCATAGGAAATGTAAAAAGAAGTTTGAAAGTGATGATTTTTTCCGGATTACGATGCTTCAAAAACAGAACAAACCTACAAGAACTAATTGTGCATGTCCACATGTGTAATGATCCAGAAGGTAATTTTTAGAAGTTTTCATAAAATTAGTGTTTTACCCCTCCTGATAGTTGCCCCAAGTTATTTTTGATGAGTTTGTGAACTTGATTTTGAAATTTGAGTAAAATGTTGTGATTATTAGAAGTTTTAGTTTTGGAAGACTTGAGTTGTGTAAAAGTGGTTTTTGGTGTCAATCGGAGTTTCGAATCTCAAAATCAAAACCCGTCAGGCCTATCAGTTCTGAAATGTGAAATTTAGTCTATGAGAGTTGTCAATATCAGATTTGGAGTTATTTCAAGGATTTGAGTTGGAAGTTTATAAACTTTTAGCCTTTGAGTTGTCTTTGGTCAGCATTTGGAGTTTGGATGTTCGGATCTAATTTCCAATGGTTCGATTGGATTCGGGGGATTATTTTAGGTCTAGGAAAGGTCTTGGTTGAATTTTCAGAGGTCTCGAGCTTGGTTTGGTCTTTTTAGGTGTTATGTTGGTCTATTGCATCTTTCACGGGTTTCGGATCAAGGAGACATTGGAGTTGTGCTTTGATGGTTCGATTGGGTCCGTAACATTGAGTTTATTTAGGTAAAGTTGAACGATTTTCTAATCTGTGTTGCTGATGCAAACCCTCTACACCACCAATAGTGTTGGCTTAGGTCATGATACATCTTCGCCGCACCCAGATGGATGGAAAATCGAGAACAATGAGCCTCCTGAAGAATCAGTCTAATCAACTCGCCTACCTTGGGCACACAAATCCTGCCTCCAATCCGCAAGACACCATAAGAATCAAGGGTAGCCTCCTTTGCTTCCCCTCTCATCACCTTATCTCGAATGAGACACAACTTCTCATCATCAAATTGGTGCTCACGAATATGCCCAACTAAGGAAGAACGAGCCTCAATAAAAAAAATCAAACCACCCATCTCCTCAGAAATCGGTAACCGAACGTGACTGTTGGCCAACCTTTGAACATCTATAGCCAATGGTCTCTCCTCCACATTAATAGTGGCAAGACATCCCATGCTAGAAGTCTTCCTACTCAAAGCATCGACCACTACATTGACCTTCCCTGGATGATACAAGATGGTGATGTCATAGTCCTTCAGTAGCTCAAGCAATCTGCGCTGCCTCAAGTTCTGATCTCTCTGACTAAAGATATATTGAAGACTCTGATGATCCATGAAAACCTGAAAATGAACCCCATACAGATAATGTCGCCATAGCTAAAGCACAAACACTACGGCTGCAACTCCAAATCATGGGTAGGTAATTTCTCTCATGGGTCTTCAATTGTCTAGTGGCATAGCAATCACCTTGCCTTTCTGCATAAGAACCCCACGTAGTCCGACTCTAGAAGCATCACAATACATGGTGAAGTTTACACCCTCCACAGGTAAAGTCAAAACAGGAGCCAACTTCAACAAGGTCTTGAGCTTTTGAAAGCTCTCCTCACACTCATCAGACCACTAGAAACTCACACTCTACCGAGTCAATCTAGTAAAAGGGGATGCAATGGTAGAGAAACTCTGACCAAATCACCGGTAGTAGACCGCAAGTCCAACAAAACTACAGATCTCAGTAACAGATGTAGGTCTGGTCCAACCCCTCACTGCCTCAATCTTGGCTGGATCTACCCAAATACTCTCCTTGGACACCACGTGTCTAAAAAATGCCACAGAATCAAGCCAAAAATCACACTTTGAGAACTTGGCATAAATCTTCTCCTCCCTCAATCTCTGGAGTACGATCCTCAAATGCCGATCGTGATCTGTCTCAATCTTGGAGTACACCAAGATATCATCAATGAACATTATCACAAAGGAATCTAGATAAGGTCGGAACACCCCGTTCATCAACTCCATGAACGTCAGTCAAACCAAAAGACATCACAAGAAACTCATAGTGCCCATAATAGGTCCTGAACATTGTCTTCGGGATATCCGATGTCTTAATCTTTAGCTGGTGATAACAAGACTTCAAATAAATCTTAGAGAACAGAGATGCACCCTGAAGGTGATCAAACTAATCATCAATACAAAGAAGAGGATACTTATTCTTCACGGTCACTTTGTTCAACTGTCGATAATTAATACACATCCTCATGGATCCATCCTTCTTCCTCACAAACAACACAGGAGCATCCTATGGAGAAACATTAGGGCGAATAAACCCCTTACTCAACAAATCCTATAACTGGTCCTTCAATTCCTTCAACTCAGATGGAGACATACGATAAGGATGAATAGAGATGGGCTTGGTGCCCTGCTCCAAGTAAATGGCAAAATAAATATCGCTATCTGGAGGAAAACCGGGAAGATCCATAGGAAACACATCTACGAAAAACTTAAACCACGGGCACATAATCCATGGTAGATGGCTCAACGCTAGTATCCAAAATAAAAGCCAAGTAGGATAAACACCCTCTATCAACCAAGCTTTGAGCTCATATGAAGGAGATAACTTTAGTAGGGTAAGAACCACTAGCATCCGTCCACTCTACTCTCAGGACACCCGGCATTACTAAGGTCATAGTCTTAGCATAACAATTAAGAATAGCATGATGCGGAGAGAGCCAATCCATACCCAAGATAATGATCAAGTATACCCAAGTATCATACTCGGCCAAAGAAACAAGACAAGACCGATACACTCGATCCACCACTGAGGATTCACCCGCTGGTGTAGAAACCTGAATAGGCACATACATGCAATCAGACAACATATCAAACCCAGCAGCAAAATAGGTAGATACATACGAAAAATTAGACCCTGGATCAAACAATACAGACGCATGTCGATGGGAAACTGGGACGATACATGTGATCACAACATCATAAATCTCAGCCTCAAGCCTCCCTAGAAAAACATAACACTGGCCCTCACAGTCGCTTGCAGTCTGAGTTGAACCTCTACATCCACCCTGCTGAGCTGGACTAGCCCTACCAGAAGTCCTTCCACCTATACCAGACTGAACTCTACCTCAACCCCTTGCCAGAGGTGCTGAATCGCTAGCTGGAGCACTTGACTAAGAACGCTCAGGTCCTGAATGAATCTATAGAGGAAACTGTCGCATCATATGACCTAGATCCCCACAAGTAAAGCAAGATCTTAGCATGGATAACTATTGTTGCGAACCCGACGGACTACCATGGCCATCTCAGCCAGAACCATAAGATCCTCAGGTTGACTGCCCACTCTCAGTCGCTGGCATAGAAGCCTGAACCGGTCCACGGTACTAAAAGGAACTACTACCTCTATGCGAACCTTTACCTCCAGATGAGGCACCAGAAAACTATCCAGATGACCGGGCCCTCTTGGGCTCCCCAAACTCCTCTACAACCATTAACACCACCTACTTGATGGTGCTCAAAATGGAATGGAAAGAAGCCCCCTCTCTAGTTGCCATGAACACATAGGACATGACGTTGAAAGTCAACCCTCTCATAAACCGGCGAACTATATGTGCCTCATCCAGAACAATAGTAATAACATTCCTAGAAAGCTAACAGAAACGGGCCTCATACTCGGTCACAGACAAATCACCCTGAGTCAAGCTCTCAAACCTTAGATAACTCTCCTTTCTCACGCTCCAAGGAATGAAGCGGTCCTAGAAAGCAATAGAGAACACATCCAACTCTGCTGGGGGATATCTAACTATAGACCTCATAAAAGTCCTCCACCACTCTCTGGCGGGACCAAGAAGCTGAAGTGCAATAAAGCGAACACCACGAGCATCCACCATACCCACTACCTCAAGCATCTCATAGCACAAAGTAAAGAACTCATGAGCATCCACTCTCTTACCACCCTAATACTGAGGTGGTTTCATCTTCTGATACCTCTCATAACAGTGCTAATTAGCCGTTGTCAAAATGTAACACCTTATAAATCAGAACTAAGATTGAACAAGAGAGAAGGTCAAACCACGAAGGCCGTTTAGAGGACACGACCCATCACCCTGCTCGTGGTTGTGCACCCAGCAAAATGTGGTAAACCATGGACTACTAGACGGTCCATAGAACCTCACGCAGGCCATGGAGTAGCCCGTGAAAGGGGCACAGGACCGCCTAGGACACTGTGAAGGACCACGGACCACGAACCACTAGACTGTCTGTGAAACATCACACGGGCCATGAAATGGCCCGCGAAAGTGACTCATCAAACCCCCTGACCACTGTGAAGGACCACAGACCACTAAACGGTCTGTGGAGCTTCACATGGGCCGTGGCCCGTGAAAGTGACTCATCAAACCCCCAGACAACTGTGAAGGACCACAGACCACTAAACGGTCCGTGGAGCTTCACACGGGCAATTAAGTGGCCCATGAAAGGGGGCACACTACACTCAAGCTACTGTAAAAAACAACAGTCACCTAAAAGGCACGTGGAGCTTCACATGAACCGTGAAGTGGCTCATGAAAGAAGCTTGTCAGGCTTCAGCAGACCACGACCCACTAGACGGGCCGTGATGCTCTAGATGGATCGTCTAGCCTCTCGCGAAACCACCTCATCAGCTTTTAAGTCAGGGTTGTTTTGGTCTATTTCCCTATGCGTTGGGCACTTAAACTACGTCGTTTGGTAATTAAACTACGTCGTTTTATTCTATCTAAGCCTAATAATCTATTCAGAAACTACCTAGAACCCTAATTCTCCTAAAATCATCCAACTTAGAATGAAAAGAAAAAAAAAGATGCGATAGCTCTCCCAAGAACAAGCAGAGGTCTTCTTCAAGTTTAGCCCCGAAATCCAAAGGATTTCTCCGTAGTTTTCGTCACTAGGTATGTGGGATTTCACTAATGGGTTCCTTTCACCCATTAGGCCCCTAGAATTTAGTCAGTTCTTCAAGTTCTCATTTATTATACATGCCTAGGATTTTAAAAACCTTGGGAATTCATTGTGATTTTAGCTGCTATAGTTTCCACGATCTAGATAACATGTTTCTTATAAAATTTTCACAACTCCATGTGTAGAATTTAGAACCCTAGCCTGTATTACTTATCAAAACTCATAAATTATACTTGTTAGGTAGACCAGGCAGAAAATTATGCTTTAGAATTCGAATGCCATATCTTTTAGTATATTATGTTGCATTCCCAAATAGCATGTAAGTATTTTGAGCTACTTAGTATATTAGTTTCATTTTAGCTTTATATTCAGTTAGGAGTAGACTTAGCACCTAGTTTGACTAGAGTTCAGCATACCCTCAAAGTCCCAGAACTACGTGCCAATGTAAGTTCAGAAGTCCCTTCTGTTGGGCATCAATTTTAGTGATCACGCCACAGTCATGCCTTTATACCCCTGGCAAGGTATATTGGGTTTTCTTGATGGGGCGTATACATCAGACTCTACACTTGGCTCACGAGGTTTATGTTGGTTAATAGTAGCTCCCACAGTCATACTCTTATTTAATTGACCATGTTATCAGTATTTATTGCAACATTCAGTTCAGTATATTAGCTTCATGGTTAGTACTTGGTCATTACATTTAGCTCAGTTTTCAGTTATACTTCAGTGAAACCTATTTCCTTATTCTGTATTATATTGTTCAATTATATCCTTCTGTTTAGTATCTATATCTTGCATGCTCAGTACATTCAAAGTACTGACGCATACTTCACGTTACATCGTTTTATGATGTAGGTTCACGCTCTCAACATTCAAATCATGCTTAGTTCAATTTCCAGGCTATACTCAGCAACTTCAGTGGTGAGTCCTATAGTTCAAGGACGTTTCTTTATGCTTGGTTTAGTCAGTTTTTAGAGTTAGCTAGGGACTTTTCCCACCAGCTCATCAGTTGTAGAGTCTTTCAGACATAGAGTTTGCATTCAGTGTTTTGGGGATTGTTCCACATTTTAACTCAGTTATATTCTCAGTTGAATTTCTTTTAGTTTTGCTTAAATTTTCAGTTATTCTTCCACTTATATAGAATATTTTCAGTATGCTTATGCTATGCCAAACTCAGGGTTAGCTTGGGGTCACTTGTGATCCTAGGTCCCGTGTAACAACTAGGGGGTAGCCTCGGGGTGTGACAAACTTGGTATCAGAGCATCAGGTTCAAGAGTCCTAGAGTGTCTGAAATTTGTACTAAGTAGAGTCTCTTTCATGAGTGTGAAGCGTGCCACACCTATGGGAGGGAGGGTCCTAGGTGTTCTAAGAAAAACTTCACTTTTTTCTATCTTTATCGTGCAATTAAGTGTGATTTAACTTCTCCCTTCTAATTCGTCTTTATGCATTCCAGATCATGCCTCCTCGCAGAGCTAACGCACGCAATGCTAACGCAGTTCCTCCAATCCCAAACCATGATGTTACGAATGCAGAATTCCAGAATGTGATCCAGCTTTTGGCTCAGACCGTATCCAACCAGAACAATTAGCATGCCCAAGTTCCTGCAAACCCCACTAGTGGATCAGCTGCAGCCAGCGTTCGAGACTTTTTGCGTATGAATCTGCCTGAGTTTCTAGGGTCACAGGTTGGTGAGTACCCACAAAACTTTATTAATGAGGTCAAGAAGATTCTTAAGGTAATGCAAGTGATTGGTACTGAAAGGGTGCAGCTGGCGTCCTACCAGCTTAAGCATGTGGCTCATATCTGGTTCAACAGAGGTGCGGATGCAACTCCTGTGACATTGGACTATTTTACTAGAGCTTTTCTGGACAAGTTCTTTCTGAGAGAGTTGAGGAAGGCTAAGGCTCAGGAGTTTATGATTCACTCAGCTCTGAAGGTATGCTTCACATATGGCTGCCGATCCGAGAGCACAAATGAGCAAGTTCATATTTGGAGTATTCGATCTAGTGAAGACCAAGTGAAGGAATGATATGTTGTTAGGGGATATGGATATCTCCGGATTAATGACCCATGCTTAGTAGGTTGAGGGAGATAAGCTCAAGGAAATGGCTAAGGATAACAAAAAGGCTAGAACCGACCACTATGAATACTCTTAGTATAGGTCGGGTGGTGGAAATTGCTCACAATTTCAGCAGAGGTCTACAGCCCCAGCACCTTCATCAACTAGCGCTCCATCCCCCAGGTGTTACAAGATCAGAAATGAAAGGTATTAGGCTCTAAGTCTTAGGGAAGTGCTTCACATAACAAGACTTTCCCGTCTTGTCCAAAGTGTGGTAAGAACCATCCGGGTGAGTGTCTTGGAGGCAGAGAGGAATGTTTTGGGTGTGGCCAGTCTGGTCATAGGTTGAAGGATTTCCCTTCAGCCACGCAAGGATAAGGAGGTAACAGGGCTCAGTCTACAGCTTCAGTAGCGCCAGCAGGTCTGCAGGGTGCTTCGTCTGGTACAAGTGGTGGTTAGCGCCAGAAAAGGTTGTATGCTCTTCAGGCTCACCAAGACCAAGAAGATTCTCCTGATGTGGTCACCGGTATGTTAAAAGTTTTTCATTTAGATGTTTATGCATTGTTAGATCCAGGGGCTACACTTTATTTTGTAACTCTATATATAACAATAAACTTCGTTGTCAGTCCAGAAACTCTCTCAGAACCCTTCTCAGTCTCTACTCCAGTTAGTGACCCAGTTATCGCCAGACAGGTATACAATAATTGCCCTATCATAGTTTCATAGAAAGTCACCTCAGCAGAACTTGTAGAGTTAGAAATGGTAGATTTGGATATCATTCTGGGGATGAATTGGTTACATTCCTGTTATGCCTCAGTCGATTGTAAAACTAGGATCGTTTGGTTTCAGTTTCCAAATGAGCCAGCCTTAGAACGAAAGGGTAGTAACTCAGTGCATATAGGTCGATTTATCTCTTACCTTAAGGCCGGGAAAATGATTTCCAAAGGCTATATCTATAATTTTATTCGGGTCAAGGATTCAAACTCCGAAACCCCAATTCTTGATTCAACCCCTTTTGTAAATGAGTTTTCAAAAGTATTTTCAGAAGATCTTCCCGGCGTTCCTCATGAAAGGGATATCGATTTCAGAATAGATCTCCTTTCAGATACCTAACCTATTTCGATTCCTCCTTACAAAATGGCTCCAGCTGAGCTTAAGGAATTGAAAGAAATGTTGAAAGACTTTCTAGATAAGGGCTTCATCATACCCAGTATCTCTCCATGGGGTGCTCCAGTGTTGTTCGTGAAAAAGAAAGATGGTCCTCTCATAATGTGCATTGACTATCGTCAGTTGAACAATGTCACAATAAAAAATAAGTATCACATCCCAAGGATTGATGACTTGTTTGACCAACTTTAGGGTGCTAGTTGATTTTTTAAGATATGCCTCAGATCGTGCTATGATCACCTCTGAGTCAGAGATAGTGACATCCCGAAGATAACCTTCAGTATTCGATATGGTAACTATCAATTTGTAGTTATGTCTTTTGGACTAACGAATGCTCCTACAACATTCATGGACTTAATGAACAGGGTGCTCAAACAGTATTTGGACTTGTTCTTTATCGTCTTTATTGATGATATCCTCATTTATTCTTTGAGTGAGGAAGAGCACGTGACTCATCTGAGAGTTGTTCTGCAAACCCTCAAAGATCGCCAACTATTCCCTAAGTTCAACAAATGTGAATTCTGGTTAGGGTCAGTCGCTTTCCTTATTCATGTGGTATCAAACGAAGGGATTCGAGTGGATTATCAGAAATTTGAGGCAGTACAGCACTGGCGTAGGCCCACCTCTTTGACTGATATCAAAAGTTTCTTGGGTTTGGCCAGTTACTATAGAAGGTTTGTTGAAGGATTTTCATCTATAGCTTCCCCATTGACCAAATTGACTCAGAAGAAGGTCAAGTTTCAGTGGTCAGATGAGTGTGAGAAAAGCTTCATAAAACTGAAGACTAGGTTGACTATAACTCTAGTCTTGACTCTACCAAATGGTTCAGACGGTTATTTGGTTTATTGTGATGCATCAGGGTCGGCCTAGGTTGTGTGTTGATGCAACAAGCTATGGTCATAGCTTATGCTTCTAGACAACTTAAGGTCCATGAGAAGACCTACTCGACTCATGACCTCGAGCTTGCAGCGGTACTGTTCACCCTAAATATTTGGAGTCACTACTTATATGGTGTTCATGTTGATGTGTTCACAAATCATAAAAGCCTTGAGTATATGTTCACCCAAAAAGAGTTGAATCTTCGTCAGAGGAGATGACTTGAATTCCTCAAAGACTATAACATGAATGTGCTCTACCATCTAGGTAAGGCTAATGTAGTAGCTGATGCCCTTAGTAGACTATCTATGTGTAGTGTAGCACATACTGAGGAAGAGAAGAAGGAATTAGCCGAAGATGCTCACCGGCTTTCTCGCTTAGAAGTTTTCTTTATTGACACGTCATATGGTGGTGTGATAGTTTAGAATGGATCAGAATCTTCATTGGTAGTGGAGGCTAAGGAAAAATAGGATAGTGATCCTATATTACTTCAGTTGAAGGGTGCATTTCATCAGCAGAGAGTAGAGGTTTTCTCCCAAGAGGGAGATGGTGTGCTTCGTTACCAGGGTCTCTTATGTGTTCCTAATGTGGGTGAGTTGAGGAAGCAGATCCTTATAGAAGCCCATAATTCAAGATATTCCATTCATACGAGTGCCACTAAGATGTATCGTGATCTACAGGAAGTCTTTTGGTGGAACAACATGAAGAGAGACATAGCAGACTTTGTGGCTAAGTGTACCAACTGTCAACATGTTAAGGTAGAACATCATAAACCACGAGGTGTGACTCAAGAGATTAGCATTCCTACATGGAAGTGGGAAGTGATGAACATGGACTTCATTACGGGTTTACCTCATACTCGCAGATAGCATGACTCCATTTGGGTGACAGTGGACAAAGTCACTAAGTCAGCTCATATCTTGGCTGTCAAGACTACATATTCAGCGGAGGATTATGCTAAACTCCACATTAGCGAGATAGTTAGGTTGCATGGGGTTCCCTTGTATATCATCTCATATAGAGGTCCCAGTTTACATCTCATTTTTGAAAGTCGTTTCAGAAAGGTCTTGGTACTCAGGTAAATCTCAGTACAACATTTCATCCGTAGACGGATAGTCAGGCAGAGCGTACAATTCATACCTTAGAGGATATGTTGAGAGCTTGGGTGATCGATTTCAAGGGTAATTGGGATGATCACCTACCTCTGATAGAGTTCCTTATAATAATAGCTTTTATTCCAATATTTAGATGGCCCCTTATGAGGCACTATATGGGCGTAGATGCAGATCTCTAATTGCTTGGTTTGAAGTAGGTGAAGCAGCCTTGATTGGATCAGATTAGGTTCATGAGGTTATGGAGAAAGTTCAGCTCATCAGAGATAGACTAAGGACAACTCAGAGTCGTCATAAGTCCTATGCAGATGTAAGGAGAAGGGACTTAGAATTTGAAATAGATGATTGAGTTTTCCTAAAGGTGTCACCCATGAAGGGAGTAATGAGATTCGGCAAGAAAGGGAAGCTCAGTCCCAGTTATATAGGTCCTTATAGAATTATCTGCCAATAATAGTAGAATGATACTATTATCAGGATGATACTATTACAATAGAATCCTGAACAGGAAATATGCTCTGATTTTCCAAATGCTTTTTGGGAAAGAAAAAGACATTGTTGAACTCCCATACATTGAAGGATTCAACGAACAGGCCATAACTACTAGAGCTAGGCCCATTCAGATGAATCACGAAATGATGGAATTTTGTAAAAAAGAAATCAACATTCTCTTACAAAATATAATTATCAAGGTTTCAAAATCACCTTGGAGTTGCACTGCCTTTTATGTTAATAAAATGCTGAGAAGGAAAGAGGAGCACCAAGATTAGTGATAAACTATAAACCTCTTAATGTCGTTTTAAAATGGATCAGGTACCCGATTCCTAACAAAAAGGATCTTTTGAAAAGAACTTTCAAGGCTAATCTATATAGCAAATTTGACATGAAATTAGGTTTTTGGCAAATCCAGATTTCAGAAAAAGACAAATACAAAACTGCTTTCAATGTCCCATTTGGACAATATGAATGGAATGTCATGCCTTTTGGACTTAAAAATTCTCCATCCGAATTTCAAAATATCATGAATTCTATATTCAATGATTATAGCTATATGTCTATTTTTTATATAGATGATGTATTAATATTTTCGGAGAAAATTGATCCCATTTTAAACATCTCAACACTTTCTTTAAAATTGTTAAAACCAATGGTCTTGTTGTAAGCGCTAAGAAGATCAAGCTTTTTCAAACTACTATCAGGTTTTTAAGCCATGACCTTTACCAAGGAACTTACAACCCTATTTGCAGAGCCATAGAGTTGTCCTCCAAATTTTCCAACGAAATTACTGATAAAACCCAACTTTAGAGATTTTTAGGAAGTCTCAATTATGTTGCTGATTTTATTCCTAAAATTAGGCAGGTCTGCGAACCTCTTTACAGAAGGCTTAGGAAGAATCCTGTTCCTTGGAGTATTGACCAAACTAAAGTTGTCATCCTTGTCAAGTATTTAGTCCAGAGTCTTCCTTGTTTAGGTATCCCCAATACTAATGCTTATATGATTGTCGAAACCGATGCTTCTGACATAGGTTATGGTGGTATTCTCAAACAAAGAATCAACCCTGACTCTCCCGAACAGTTAGTTCATTTTACATCAGCAATCTGGAATCCTGCTAAAAAAAAACTATTCTACTCTTAAGAAAGAAGTCTTATCTATAGTGCTATGTATCACTAAATTTCAAGACGATCTTATCAATAATTTTTTTTTACTAAGAGTAGATTGTAAATCTGCTAAAAAAATTTACAAAAAGATGTCAAGAATCTTGTTTCTAAACAAATATATGCTAGATGGCAAGCTCTACTATCTAGCTTCGATTTCCAAATTAATTTTATTAAAGGAGAAAACAACTTCCTCCCAGACTTCTTGACAAGAGAATTTTTACAGGGAAAATATGAGGCCCACCATGAGGCCACAGAAGCCAGCTTCACCTCAGAAGCAAAAACAACAAATGGCTAGACCATTTGAACTCCCTCTCTCAAGTATGCTTCCAATCAGATCAAATGGTTCGCAAGGATCAAACCCTATGATGGACATAGGATTCCAAAAAAGATACACTGCATTGGCAGATTACTCGAAATTATAGGTTTTGATGCCCACCAAATTAGTCAATCAAAAAATTGAACAAGGAGCAACATCTTTTTCGGTAAGAACCAAAGAAAGTTACACAATGAAGGCCCCAGAGACCTTTTCGGAAGCAGTCCAACCATCAACATGAAAGAAACCTGAAGCAGCCCCGGCAAAAGAGGAATTTGAATTCTTAGTAAAACAAACACTACCAGTACTAGCCATAGATAATCAATATGAAGCAATTCCTATTGCAAGTCTTATTAAACCAGTTTATTCAAACAACAACTTAACGAATACTGATAATCCGCTCAAAACTCAAAGGTACTACGAAGCCATGTTAATAGACAGTAAGTCTATTATTGTTGAACACACAATGAGTGATAAGAATCCAGAGTATATCAGCTACTCCAGATTCACTATTAAGAGAGTTCTGTCCCCTACAAAGTGGTATGCAGATTATCTACTTATTCCCATTACATTATCAATGCCACATAAGCTACAAACTTATAATTGGCATGATTACAAGAATGTCTGGTTTAATTTTTTATATATTAGGCCAGGACATACTTGGTTCATTAAATATTATCCAGAAATGGTCAAATCTATCATCCCCAGATGGTTATATGAATGGTGGAATTATTTCGAAGGAAATCGGGAAATCCTACCACAACAATTTCTCAGCAGATTTGAAGAATTTCAAATCAAGGAAGAAATTTCAACTCTCCCACAACACATTAAAATGTGCAAATATTTCGTTAAGAAGAGAATTTCTTATATTGTATCATGGAACTTTGCAAAGACTAAGTTCGCCAGAATCAAATATCTGTCTAAAGAAATCAAGATCCGAGGATGGACGCCTAAGGTAATAACCAAAACCCCAACCAAGGTAGCATTTAAAACAACTTCTGCCTCACCATCAAAGAAAGAGCTTAAAGAAAGATTGAAGAAAGCTCTCCTAGAGATGGATGATGAGCAATCCAATGAAGATGACATTATGTTTCTCCTCAAAGAAGCCACTTCAGAAAACGACAACAGATGTTCATTTGACTTAAGTTATAATTGAGACATTTTAATTTAATTATGCACTTGGAGTTTCCATTTTTCTTGAGTAAGTCTTTCGCTAAGTAGTCAGTCAGGTCAAGGGTTTGATTAAAGACCAGTGATGGTTCTCGAGTGCCGGCCACGTCCAGGGTGTTGGCTTGGAGCGTGACAAGATTTTTATGATATAAAAGAAAGAATGATAATCTTTTGAGGAAAATAGCAATTAGTAAGTGATTTTTTTAATATAATAGAAAAAATATATATTTTTGTTGCCAAACATGCTATTGAATTTAACAGCTTATTAACATTTTTAGATTATTCTTTTAAGAAGTCAAAATGATTCATATAATTTTACCGGCCTTTAATCAATGGTTAGCAGATCTAAGAATATGTGATATGAGGTTTTATTGGCATAAACAACCCCTACAAAATCTACAACTATTAATAGTATATATTTTATTTTCATATAAACTACATTGCACCAACATCTGAATGAGAGCTAGCATTATAAAGACACTTGCGAAATCTTGATCCAGTTTCATAATAGCATAAAAATAAAATGTTGACTTACCAAAGTAGAATAGAAAGCATAGGTCATCTTAAACATTAATGAAGTGATTTCAAGATCAATCATGAGCAAATACTTCTCAAGTGAAATATTTATGAGCACTTATTAGAATGTAGGTAGCAAGTCATCTGCAGAAATATTCTTAATAAGAATTACATATGTATCTGAAGATGACTTGCAACTTACATCCTACTAAGAGCATTCATATTAATCAATTCAAGAATATCTTTTGAGTAACATCCTACATGTTAATTTAATAATAATAATATAACTTTAATTTTCATAAAAAAATAACTTAGCAAGTGAAAGCTTTAACAAAAAGTTGAAAGATACTAGAGGCCCGTGAAGGGCTTTCACATAAAAAAAGAGAGTTTGGGGTCTAAGTGAAAGTAGGGGTTTGAGGGATAAAGGAAGAAAAGTGAAGTTTTATATTTCAAAAAAGATGTTACACTTTTAAAGAGTTTTTAAATTTTGTCCCTCACAAATATATTAATTGGCGATTAGTCCTTTATTTTTTATTAAACACATATATAACTTTTTAAATTTCGCATTAAGTGTCAGTTTGATATTTCAACTTTTAAAATGATTAATTAGATTTACATGATAGAGATGTGTATCATGAACATCTCACTATTTCATGACAAATAATGTGCATTTCTACTTAACTAATAATTTGCTAAGAAAACTATGTATATTTTAAATAGTTATTTATTTAATATATAGGTGTGTATAAAATGTCTTAAATGTACTGGATTTTTTCGTAAAATGTCTTGACTACATAAAAAATAAACACCTCTAGAATTATTCAATTTTATGTATATATTGTGAATCATACTTTCTTCCGGTAGAAATCTATTTCCAAGTTACATAATATTTATTGTTGTCTTATTGAGTGTTCCAAGTCAACTAATTTCAGGTCTAAATTTCTAACCACCATCTCCGTGAGTGATCAAAATATAATGTCATCAAATAAAAACTCACTTAAATGATAAAAATTACCTACATTGAATATTATATGCATTCAATGAATAAAACCTGTATCTTTCAATATCTCTTAACAAAATTATTGTACTTAAAATTTTGCTATCGTACGTTAAAATATTGATATTTCGATACATTAGTACCAAATACCTGTAATGACCCTCCAGGTCATTTGTGTGTTATGACCTTCTTTTCATCGTCTACAGTATTCCTATAGCGATCCCAAGTCGTTTATGACTTACTAGGACTGACAGTTTAGGCTCCAGATCGTTCAATTAGCTTTTGTGCAAGTTTCTATTTTTGTGAGCTCCTAAATCTTGAATGGTTGACTTCGATTAAAAGTTCAGGAAAACGTCCTCAGAATGCAACTTTATTGGGGTGGGACCCACTTTTTAGGAAAACGCCCTCAGCTTTTGGGCTAATCCCGAGCCCCTTTGTAGAATTTGACTTAAAATAAAGCTTGGGTGTGGGATTCACTTTTTATCGAGATGACTTCGGTTGGAAGTTTTGACTTCTCCGTTGAGTCTGGAATGTCGAATTTGGTGGGGTAACATATTTCGTTTGCACGCACGGGTTCTGAATGAATCCCGAGTACCCTATCGGGGATTTTGGCATTGGCCAAAACCACCTTATGCGCATCAACTGGTGCAGAGCATGTTTGCCCTTCGAGTTCACTAGGGGTGTTCAAAAACTGAACCGATCGATAAACCAAATTGAAAAAAGTGTTTTTGATTTATTGCTATTGGGTTAAAGGTTTATTAATGGTTTTATAATTTTTTTTAAATCAAATTATCAATTCAATATTGGTTTTTAACATTGATTTATTGGATAAACTGATATCCCATTAAGACTGTAGTAATTTACTACTTTTACCTGTACATAAATTTTAAATATTAATGTCAATATATTACTAATTTAAGTCTTTGCCCTTTAGACTTCAATTCACACTTCTTAGTGATTTGAGTTCACAACTTCACATTATACAAAACGTCAAAACCTAAAGTAAGAACCCTATTTCTCTTTGTGTCATTTTTATAGTTCTTTTCATGTTAGTTATTATTGTTTCTATTTTATGAGCATTTATAAAGTTACATTATTGTCTTGTCGCATCAAATTTGTTAGAGAAGTCATATATTTATTTTATAAGCATTTTCTTATTGGTTAAACCGAAAATTGAACCATTACGGATAAAAACCGATAATCGATAAAAAATTTCTTATTGGTTTGGTTAATTGTTTAGCATATTTGAAAACAAAAACTCGATAAACCAAACCGATAATACATAAAACCGAATCGAACCGACCGATGCACACTCCTAGTTAAAAGTTAGAAGTTCACGAATTTCCATAAGAATTTTTTTAAAATATTTTTATTCAATATGAAATTATTTTATTAATTAGAATTCTTATATTTGATTTTACATTTTACTAGAACTTCTTACCTATTAGTTCAAATAATGAAAGATTTAAGAAGTAAAATTTTAGTCAATTTAAATTACTAAATATTAGGAGTTCTTATCTATTAAAAATAAGTAAACTTTTAATTGTTTTTAAAATTATAAATATGATGATAATAATTAAATAGAATTATTAGAAAAAAATAAGTAATATTTGTTCTCAATATGATAAGTCATAATTTCACATTAGTTGAACATTATTCTTTGTATCTAAACAAATCTTAAACTTAAGTGAATCCTATACCTAAACCTAAACAAAGAAAATCCATATCTAATATAAAAAATATTGCAAAAACATTATAAATATTTATAATTAATACAATTTTATCACTTAAAAAATAAAGAATAATTTAAAGAAAATGGTGAAAAGACGGTCTTGTCTAAAGCATAGTCTTTTGATGAAGGGCAAAAAGTTCAAACAACGTTTTTAAAGGTCTTCATGCTTTTAATATAGTATAGATATACATAGTGTGTAGTAGTTTTCTTAGCAAATTTACTAGTATAAGCTAAGTAGAAGACACATGATTTGTCATGTCATCGTGAGATGTTAATGAGACACATGATTTGTCATGTCATCATGAGAAGTTCATGAGACACATATCTATCATGTAAAGATACCTAAATAATCTTTTTAAAAGTTGAAATATCATATTGACAGTTAATGCTAAATTTAAAGGGCTATATATGCATTTAGTAAAAAATAAAGAAGGACTTACTGCCAATTAATATATTTGTGAGGGATGAAATTTAAAAACTCTTAAAAAGTGTAAGGTCTTTTTTTTAACTATAAAAGCTCCACTCTTCTTTCTTTATCCCTCAAAACCCTACTTTCACTTAGCCGCCAAACTCTTTTTTTTTTCTATGTGAAAGACCTTCATGAGCCTTTAGTATCTTTCATTATTTTGTTAAACTTTCACTTGTTATGTTATTTTTTATGAACGTAAAGTTACATTCTTATGAAATTACATGTAGGATGTTACTCAAAAGAGATTCTTGGATTGATTAACATGACTTCTCTTAGTAGGATGTAAGTTGCAAGTCATCTGCAGATACATATGTAATGTTTATTAAGAATGTTTCTTCAAATGGCTGGCAACCTGCATTCTAGTAAGTGTTGATGAATGTTTCACTTAAGAAGTTTTTTGCTCATGATTGATCTTGAATTCCCTTCATTAATGTTTAGGATGACCTATGCTTTCTATTCTACTGTGGTAAGTCCATAACATTTTTTTTTATGCTATGATGAAACTGGATCAAAATTTACAGCTCTCATTCAGATGCTAGTGCAATGTTGTTTCATATATGGAAATCAAATCTATACAACTAATAGTGTAAATTTTGGACCGGTTATTTATGTCAACAAAAATTTATATCACATATTCTTAGATATGCTGACCATTGGTCAAAGACCGGTAAGATTACATGAAGCATTTTTACTTCTTTAAAAAAATCGAAATATATTAATAAACTATTAAATTCCATAGCATGTTTGGTAACAATTTTTTTCTTTTATATTAGAAAAATTCACTTACTAATTGCTATTTCCCTCAAATTATTACCATTCTTTCTTTTATATCATGAAAATCATTCATCTTTTATTATTTTATTCAAAAAGTTACTCAAGTTGGAAAGTGATACATATTTGGCTAAATTTAATAGCACGACCATGATTTCTAGCCAAAAAAAAGAAAACGTTAAACTCACAACTTATTTTAACCAAAAAAATTGTTCTTTGACTAGTACCCCACTCCTAAAACATATTTATATGCTAAAAGATGTAAAAAAGTTCCTTTATATGATAAATAATTCTCTTTATCTGTCAAAAATGATAAATGCTTAAAGTAGATATGATTTGGAATAAGGGATGGAGGTAGAAGTTTTTCCAGTTATATATTCGGGTGAACTTTGTAATATTTACTTAAATAATGTATTTATTTATTTTATTATAATGTTGACAAAGAAAAGAGACAATACATATGTTAGTCTACTTAGTGTTTCGTTACACATTCTATTTAATAACAACCAAGAGTCTAGTTTTCATTATATTTTCTTTTTAATAAAATATTTTATGTTATTCTATTTTAAAAGAGATAATACATCTATTAGTTACTCATAAATGATTGAATTTGAATCATGATCTAGCTAGAGTTCCATCATTTAGCCACTATTGTTAAATGGAATGATATAAGCTTCTTCAACTCTGCTTAAAATCCACATGGCTATCTCTCTAACTCATGAACTTGCCTACTAACACAGGCTGGATGGATCCATACCAAGAGTTGAGACTTTCTATAGCACCTAAATCAAGAACGATACTGTTGTGAACATAGTCACTCTCTCTGAAGATACCTTATTGGGAACAAAGGAAATCTAGGCATGAAGTAAGACTAGGAATACCATGCCTCATTGACTGCAACTTATAGTTCCCACAAGGGTACATGACTCCTCTTACCAAGGTTTGATTCTAATGACACGTTCTTACTATATTCAAGCTTAACCCAAATCCTAAGGTTCGGGTTCTATACCTCTTCATAGAGAATCTCATCCCAAGAACATTACTCTTTACCACCACATTATAGCAACATCGTGCTCATATCAAGAACCACCTAATGTTTAACAACTCCACATTCAAGCTTAGTACTCTAACAGCGCCATGGACTCCTCATATTCATTGCAACAAACATTTCAATTCCTCACCTACTCTTATGTCAAGTTTACCAGATCAAACCTCAAGACTAACATCGTCACCCTCATGTTGCCATTCTTTTGATCATGACACTCATCTCAAATTCAAGCTTAATATTTATTACTAAATCCGAATATCAATATGTTTGCTCGCCTACTATACTAACTTAAAACTACTAGATACAAATTTAATAATCGCTCTCCCACTAAAACTTCATGACAAGTAGTCAATCCTTACCTCTTTAATCTTCATACTTACAAATTACTATCACATTTCATTTCACAACTGAAATACTATTTTACTCACTTACTGCGCATTATCCCTTAAATAGTTCTATCATCCTATGAATACCATGGGGTTTCCCCCTTCAAAATTCATAAGCCTAGCTTAGATCTATCACCTCATGAATACTCCTACTCTTCTATTCAACACTTACACTTAGTCATTACCTACTCAATGACACTTCATCACAAACTCCTTTCTAGCTACAACATACTGTATCTCCTATGATGGAATCTTCACAACTCATCACTTCTTAGTCTACCCATAAGGGAAAACTCTTCATTAGTAACTTACTAGGTGCATGACTATAGTAACATAGCTTGTCAAAACACCATCTCCCTTTCTTAGATTACTAAACCTCTGCATGCTTTCCTTTAACTCTGGGCTCTTTCACTACTACTACTCATGATCTCATAACTCATGTTACCTTTTCGGGTGAAGATATTACCCAAGCACTAAACATACTTTCTCATAAGGATCTAAGTTGAAACACGACTTAGATAAAAGAGTTCAACTCGCTCTTAGCTCGAACGCACGATTCACACGAATATGAGTGCATTTTCTCGAACTCAACAATTAACTCACTCATAGGTTTCTCTCAAGCCTCTCTACAGTCTCATGACTTCTTCAAGAGTTTTGCTAAGAATAACTCATCGATAAAGAACTAACTTTGCTATTCAACCACCTTTAGTATGAGGGGTAGTCGAATGAATCTGAAAAATGCACGTGTATGAATAAATATCTATGACATAGCTCTATGGCACGATTAAGAGTATGAAAGAAGGGAAACTTTTCTTAAATGTCTGTAGTCCTTCATTTATAGAAGTGGGGCCCTCACAACCATAAATAAGATCTTACTTGACACGGCTTCATAGACACCCTAGGACACTTGAACTCTGTGCTCTGATACCAAGTTTGTCACGACCCGAGCCTACACCCTGGACGTGGCCGATACTTGAGAACCATTGCTGGTCCCCAAGTGAACCCTCATCTTGGCCGACTACAAGCGGAAAACTGATTCAAGTATACAAAGCTTAAAACTGTTTAAAATTCATAGAATTCAGATACAAAGCTCTAACTCAAATGATTAACTCTGAATATAATAAAATATTCAACTAGCCAAAAATAGGCAACTCAAGTCTTTAAAACATTTAACAAAATAAATGAACAGACTTCTCAAACTCTACTGTCTGTCTATGAAGCCTCTAAATGACAAAGATGGAAGTCGGGACAAGACCCACAACATCCTGACAAAACTGAAAAAAATAAATGAAATCCTCCAGAAGCAAGGAGGCTCACCATAGCTAACTCGAACTGCAAGTGGTATCAACGAAGCTTTAACTAGTGGAAAAGAAACATACTTACCTCTTCTCAACTCACTCAACTCAACTCAAGTCGACTCAAAGAAACATAGTTCAACTCAACTCAGAGAAAAATAGGGCTCAACTTAATAATAAGAGACTCAACTCTATGAAACATAGTTCAACTCAACTTAGAGAAACAGGGCTCAACTCAAAAATAAGATACTCAACTCTGTGAAACATAGTTCAACTCAACTTAGAGAAATAAGGTTCAACTAAACAATAAAATACTCAACTCTGGATAAAGCAACGATAAAAGATGCAATATATGGAAAACTTTTAAAACAATAGATAGCAACTCAATGTATTGAAGAATACAATAATAACTCAGTTGTATATAAAAATATAATATAACTTTGTAGGAGATTCTCTAACCGACAACCATCACTATGAGCTATGTGATGATACATCGTTTATCCCACGCTGCCAGAACTGTTCTATACTTTGCCAGGGTATAGAACCTACTACTAAGTGGATCCACTAGTCTATTCTAAAAAGCAATAAGGAATCATCTAAAAAGTATGACCCTTTCTACCCACGTTGGCTACATGGTTTATGGGGGCTGTGAGTTATCTGAACTCTCCCCCATATCAGTGCTCAATACTACTCCCAAAATATACTAGCTCATATGTTT
>JAJONR010004654.1:0-40321 GCA_029582245.1 Solanum etuberosum | reverse complement strand
TACATTTAATTGTTTCTCAACCGATTGAAATACATATGAATTTCATTCTTTTGAACTAAAAGTGTTTAATTCATTAACAAAGATATCTACTCAAAGTTAGTTAATCTTGTTACAAAAAATATTCTTCACTGAGAATTTATAGAAATAATTAACCAGGATTGTGATCACTGAATCTCTATGATTGTTTTCGGGTTAATACAGAATTTCACCTTACATTTCTAGTATATCAGTTTATTAAACTCTTGCTACATTTAATTGTTTCTCAACCGATTGAAATACATATGAATTTCATTCTTTTGAACTAAAAGTGTTTAATTCATTAACAAAGATATCTACTCAAAGTTAGTTAATCTTGTTACAAAAAATATTCTTCACTGAGAATTTATAGAAATAATTAACCAGGATTGTGATCACTGAATCTCTATGATTGTTTTCGGGTTAATACAGAATTTCACCTTACATTTCTAGTATATCAGTTTATTAAACTCTTGCTACATTTAATTGTTTCTCAACCGATTGAAATACATATGAATTTCATTCTTTTGAACTAAAAGTGTTTAATTCATTAACAAAGATATCTACTCAAAGTTAGTTAATCTTGTTACAAAAAATATTCTTCACTGAGAATTTATAGAAATAATTAACCAGGATTGTGATCACTGAATCTCTATGATTGTTTTCGGGTTAATACAGAATTTCACCTTACATTTCTAGTATATCAGTTTATTAAACTCTTGCTACATTTAATTGTTTCTCAACCGATTGAAATACATATGAATTTCATTCTTTTGAACTAAAAGTGTTTAATTCATTAACAAAGATATCTACTCAAAGTTGGTTAATCTTGTTACAACATTAATCATTAGACGAGTTCAGATTCTCGAATTCTCATTATTTACTTTTTTCCTATGTTTTTTTTGCTTTTCTTCTCAAAAAAGTCAAACTTAAGGAAGGTTATAATGTTTGAAACAGTTAGAGATTGATTAATACGAAATAGATAATAAGATATACAACCAAAATACCCGATTTGTTCCATAAAAACCTATTTTTAGGTCAAGTCGTCATGGATTCACAATCCTTGGATGTGGGGTTTAGGGACTCATGATAGTTGAAACAAAGTTGAAAATTTCATTTATTGAATAAGAATGTACTAACAAAAGGTACAATCACACTTTTCGATTTCAAAAACCAATACAAAACTCCCTCGTCCAAACTCGTTTGCATACTCTATTTTTTTGCCAAAAACAAAATGATAAAATAAAATCTTAAAATACTATTTATAGTTCCAGAAATTTGAAATTTAAATTAAGAAAGTTGATATTTCGATGTTCGCCCGATGCTTCGCCTAGCGTCGCAACATAGGTGTGATGGTTTGTCACCTTCACTGCCATCTGATCTTCAAAAAGTAGTTTCAGCTCTGCAACTATGACAATTTTCTTGATGACCCATCACAGGTATGATATTCCATCGTATGTACTTCAAAAAGTAGTTTCAACTTTACAAGTATGACGGTTCTCCTAATGACACATAATAGGTCGGTTGGTCTGTCACCTTCGTTGTCGCCTGATATTTAGAAAGTAGTTTCGACTCTGCAAGTGTAACGGTTTCCCTCACGGCCAGTCGAAGATGTGAGGCTCGTCAGGCTTGACATCCAAGCTCTCCTTTAGCAACACTTACCTTCATTTTGCTTTCTATTTTTCTTTTACTAATTTATTATCTAACATATTAGAAAACTATTAAAAGATACTATTGTTGCTTAAGAACTAGCAATTATTCATAGCTAAAAGTATCAAATATGTCATCAAATGTCGGCACATCATAGCCCATCTGGATCATGCCAGAAGAGAAATAACACCAAAACATATCTTTCAACCAAAGCCCAAAAGGTGGCTCTATCAAGCTTGGCAAACCAAAAGTAATGCAACAATGCAAAAAATCAACAAGGTTCCAAAAATCTATAACTAATCGATAAGGTGCTAATGATACACTCGTGACCAGCCAAGTCCAAAGCATAAAATGAAGCTAATAACAAAAATAAACAAAATCTAATATCCAATTAAGATATTCCAACATCTTGATGGAGAAACAAGCTCCCGAGGCAATATAACAAGGCGTACTTTACGTGGTTCAATCAAATAATCATCATATGTGACTCCAATAAGAGTCACACTGACCTCCCATTCTCTCGAGAATCTTAACACCATCAATACATAACACTAATTGACAAAATAAATAAGACAATTGGGGATGCCCACAACCACGATATCAAAGACACCATCCATGGCTCAAAAATCTATAAAAACAATACTTGGACATCGTATTACAAGGGAGAGTTGAAAGAAGAAGTGTACCTCATCAAAATTATTTGGAATATAAGGCTGTAAAATCTTCCTCTTTGTAGAAACACAAAATGGAGCCTAAATTGACAACTACACCAGAACGATCAGCTCGCGAGATAGAGAAACTTCTTTAAACTTCTGAGTTAAGAAACTAAACACCCAAGGATTATTCGGAATCTTTGCTTAATAGTTTTGTGGGTTTTATGATGGTTCATATGGAAAAAACCCGAAGAATGTGGTCTCTTATAAACACTCTAACTTTAGGGCTATGGGGACCCATATCAAGGTGCCTGCTTTTGTAGTCTCATGAAAACATGAATATATATCTATTTTGAAGTTGTATGGATGAATGATTATTGCATTGGAAAACGAGACATGTAGACCTTAGACTTGATAGTTCATGGGAATTCTAACTCTCTATATATTAGGAGAAAATTGATGAGATATTTGACCCAAAATTTCAGAGAATTTCTTGACAATATTTACAATAACCTTTGTTGACTTTTATTTCACAACTTTCTTGATTTCAACACTTAACCTACAAATTTTAACCAATTTAAATACCTTATAAAACTTCCATCCTTCTATGTTAAGAACTATTATTATCCTAGAATTACTAGTTAATCCCAACATTCAAACAAGTAGGATGTTACATTAATATCACCGGAAGAAGCTTGATCTTGATATAAAAAATAGATAAACCCCATCATTAAAACCATCGGTGATTGAACCTTTGATGAGTGAGTTGAAACCACTATTAGATCACTTGACATATGCCTTCCTTCATTAAAACAACAGATCATCGGTTATCATTTCTATTAAGTTAGATGAAATACAAGTGGAAGCCTTGTTATCCGTATTAAAAAACACATACGGGCTCTTGGATTGTCAATTGCCAACAAAATCGGCATTCCACTTGGAATTTGTAATCACAATATAATTCTCCAAGAAGGGTGTACTGTCCCCATTGATCACCAAAGGCGGTTAAACCCCTCTGATGCAAGAGGTGGTGATGAAATAGTTCATTAAATGGTTAGATGTAGGGGTAGTTTATCCAATTTCGAATAGCATGTGGGTGAGATCGGTGAAATGTGCACCAAATAAAAGAGTAATCATTGTGGTCCAACATTAGAAGAAATAAATTATTTTTATCTAGACGATAACGGGATGTCAAGTGTGCATGAACTATGAGAAGTTAACTGCATGGACCGAGAATGATCTATTTCTGGTCACTTTCATTGACCAGATGCTTCCTAGGTTAGAAGGAAAGGATTATTATTGCTTTCTAGATGGATAATCAGGATATAGCAAAATCTCTATCGCACTAGAGGATCAAGAAAGACAATTTTCACTTGTTCTAATGGAGCATTCGTATTTAAGTGGATGCCTTTCAATTTGTGCAATGCTCTACTACATTTCAAAGGTGAATGATGTCAAATTTCTTCGGCATGGTAGAGTATACTATGGAGGTTTCCGAGGGTGATTTCTCTATTGTAGGGGATTCATTTGATGATTATTTAGCCCATTTGACATTAGTGATGAAAAGGTGTTAAGAAACAAATTTGGTCTTGAATTAGGAAAAATCCCATTTTATGGTAACATAAGGAATTAATTTGGGCCATAAAATCTCAGAAAGTGGGATAGAGGTAGATGAAGCAAAGATTGAAGTCATCTCCAAACTACCTCCTCCTAGAATTGTCAAAGGTGTATGAAACTTCTTGGGTCATGTGAGGTTTTATAGGAGGTTCATTAAGGACTTTGAAAAGGTTTCATGTCGCTTATTTTGATTGTTGGAAAAGGAAGAAAAAATTATGTTTGATGATATGTGCATGTAGGTGTTCGGGTCCTTATAAGACAAACATACCTCGGCCCTAGTGATTTTGGCAACCGATTGGTCAAAGCAATTCCAACTGATGCGCAATATCAGTGGTGTTTCCATAGGATCTGTGTTGCGACAGAGGAAGGACAACATGTTCCATCCAATTTATTAATGCATCAAAATCTTGAATGTAGCTCAAAAGAACTATACAGTAATGGAGAAAGAGTTACTAGCAGTGGCTTTTGCTATAGAAAAATTCGAGTCTTACCTAATGGGTACCAAGGTTATTGTTCACATGGACCATGCAATCCCTAGGTATTTGATGGCCATAAAGGATGCTACATTAAGGCTCATTAGATGGGTGCTTTTATTGCAAGAGTTTGTCTTTAAGGTGAAATATCAAGTTTATGAGAAACAAGTGGCTTACTATCGCTGGAGGTTAAAGGAAGAAGGTACACCTATAGAGAGAGATAAAATCAATGATGCTTTTCTGCACGAACATCTTTTGGCAGCTTCTCATGTCTTAATTCCTTGGTTTGCCGACTTCGAAAGTTTCTTGGCAAGCAACATAACACCTTAGGCTCTCAATTTTCATCAATGGAAGAAATTCTTGTACAAGGTCCACAAGTTTTATTGGGATGAGCCATACCTCTAACGAATTTGTGCCGATGGTGTGATACGATGTTGTGCTCCTAAAGTAGAGATGTTACCTAAATTTAGAGGCATATCACTCATTACCTGTCGGTGGTCATCATGGTTGTATACGTACAACTTCTAATGTTTTACAATATGGCTTGTATTGGCCCAAAATTCATCAAGATGAACATGACATGTTCAATAGATGTGACCAATTCCAATATCATGAAGGTATTTCTCGGCGGCATGAACTTTCTTTTAGTCCTATTCTAGAAGTTGATCTCTTTCATGTATGGGGAATTGATTTCATGGGCCTTCACAAGATCTTATGGTAATACATATATCGTTGTAGCTGTGGATTACGTTTCTAAGTGGTTGAAGTAGTGTCTCCACCAAAAAAAGGGAAAAAGCGTGACAACATTCTTTAAGAAGCACATATTTTCTCCATTTGGTACTCCAAGAGTTGTCAATAAAGATTGTGGTTTGTACTTTTGAAATATTCTATTCAGAACATTGTTAGATAAACACAAGGTGAAGAATTAAGTAGCCACTCAATGTCACCCCCAAAAAAGTGTCCAAGTGGAAGTGTTCAATAGGAAAATTAAGTCTACTCTCACAAAGACGGTGAATGATAACCATAAGGATTGGACTAGAAAGTTAGATAATGCTTTCTAGGTATACCGAACTGCTTCAAAATTCCCATAAACATGTCTCTGTATCAAATAGTGTATGGAAATGCTTGTCATTTTCCTATAGAGCTTAAGCACAACTCCATGTGGACCATAAAGAATTTGAACATAAGTTAGGTAAAGGCTTCTCATGATTCTCGGGTTGAAGATCTTAATGAAACTATAAGACTCATAAGAAGCTTATCAGAATGCTTATCAGAATGCTTAGGTTGCATGCTTATCAGAATGCTTCTATCTATAAGACTCATATGAAACTTTTTACTGATCTTTTTTTTGGACGTTGTTGTTCACCCCTCCAAGAGAGCACCAATTATCAAACCAAAAAGAGACTTCTCCTTTACCAATATTCCAGACTATATACCACTCCATTTCCTCTTTGATGTCACAAATATCGTTCCAAATCTGAGAGTTCCCTTTGTTCCAGCATGCAGTAGTAGGGTGTACTCTATCACAATATTTAGCTAACATGAATGATCTCCATAACGAATTAGTCGTTCTCATGGTTCACAACTGTTTTGCTATAAATGCTTTGCAAGTATCAGTTAGGCTTCTGAAATTGGCACCTCCTTCATTGTAGGGGTAACAAAGGCTCTTCCATGTTGCTCAGTGATGTTTATTACCATTATCTTGACTTGACCGAAAAAATCTAGCCACTAATTTCTCAATGAGCTCCAGAGTGCCCTTTGGAGGATTAATAGCAGCAAGCAAATGAATTGGAAGAGCAAGCAGAACATGTCGAATGAGGATAGACCTCCCACCAGTGGATAGGAGCTTGGTGTGCCAAACTATAATCCTTCCTACCCCTTTATTCACTAAATCAGAAAAAAACCCTATTTTCTTCCTACCAGTGGTCAAAGGACACCCAAAATACTTGATGCGGAATTGTTGATATCTCATTCATGTGATTCTTTTCATCTTGTTTATTGTGACTAATTTGGTCTTAGTATTCATCGAAAAACAACTCTTGTTTTTTGTAACACCTCAGAAACCTAACAGACCTGAACAACAAAAAATTGGGTGAACCACGAAAGGGTTCATGGACCGTGAAAGGAACCATGGTCCGTCGACCTGCTCGTGGTTCACACCCAGCCAACTTGGTGGACCACGGATCCCTGCACGGGCCATGGATCCCCACATGAGCCGTGGGATGGCTAGGCAGAACCACCAAGGCTCAGGCGTTGAACCACAGAGATCTCCACGGGCCGTGGTCGCGATGAAGATCCATGGCATGGTCCGTCGTCTTGAACCAGTAGACCCCATGACATTGTGAGGAACCAGGGTGGCCTTCACCGCCCATGGTCCTTCGCATGGTCCGTGAAGTGGACCGTAGACAAGGCCTACCAGACCTAAAGGTAGGGCAGGGTCACGACCATGACCCAGTTGATGGGCTGTGGTCAGAGTGACGGTCCGTCAGTCCCTTCGTGGTCGACCCTAGTCAACTTTTAAGTCAGGGTCATTTTGGTCTTTTCCTCTATGCATTGAACATTTGAACTACGTCATTTAACACCTAAACTATGTCGGTTTAGTCAGCTTAAGCCTAATAATCTAGTTAGAACATACCAAAAACCTTTATTCTCCAAAAATCATCCTAATTAGAGCAAAAAGAAGAGGAAAGTCGACCAGCCCTCTCAAGAACACGCAGAAGGTTTTCTTCAAGTTCCATCTCCGAAATCAAAGGATTTCTCCGTAGATTTCGTCACCAGGTATATGGGATTTCATTACTGGGTTCCTTTCATCCACTAGGTCCCTAGAATTCAGTCAGATCCTTGATTCTACGTGGCTTGTTTAGACCTAGGGTTTGTAAAATCTTAGAGAATTGCTATGATTTCAATTGCTATAGTATCCATAATCTAAATATCATGTTTTCTTGGAAACGTTGTTTAATTCCTTGTATGAAACTCTGAACCCTAATTTGAGTAGATTCTCTTAATTCATGAATTTCACTTGCTAGGTCAGTTAAACAGATAATCATGCTCCAGATTTTGAATGTTACATTATCAGTATATAAATGTTGGATTCTTAGATTGCATGTTAGTATTTTGAGTTATTCAGTATTTCAGTTACATTTGTGCCATATATATATTAAGTTGGGAGTAAACTTAGCATCGACTTGGACTAGGGTTCAGCATACCCTCATAGTCCCAGAACTACGTGCCCCAGTAGGAGTATAAGAACCCTCTGTTGGGTATCAAACTTAGTGATCACGCCAGTCATGCCTTTATACCCCTGGAAAGGTATATTGGGTCCTCTCGATGGGGCGTATACATCAGACTCCACATTTAGCTCACGTTGTTTATGTCAGTTAATAGTAGCTCCCACAATCAGACTCCTAGTGCATTTGACTAGGTTTTCAGTATATACTTCAGTATTCAGTTTAGCATGTCATGTTCATGATTAGCAGCTGGTCATTGCATTCAGTTTTGCTTTTCAGTTATGTTTCAGTATTTATATTCTTGCTCAGTTTATGTCATTTCTTATTTATGCTTTGCTTATATATATTTGTTCAGCTTAGTATCTATATCCTGCATGCTCAGTATATTCCAAGTAGTGACACATACTCTGTGCTACATCCTTTCATGATGTAGGTTCAGGTACTCAACATCCAGATCACGCTTACATCATTTCTCAGTCCGCATTCAGTAGCTTCAGTGGTGAGTCCTCATATTCCAAGGATAATAGACATGCTTTCTTTTTTGTCTTTGCTTTAAGTTTTCAGTTTTGCTAGAGTTAGCTGGGGGGCATGTCCCACCAACTCAACTCAGTTAGAGGCTTTTCAGACATAGTAATAGATTCAGCTTGAATTGTTAAGTGGTTGTCAGTTATCACTATACTCTTATTATGTTTTATATATTCAGACTATTTGGGTTTTTCCCCACACCAGATATTTATTGTTTTAGCTTCCGCATAGTACATGTCTTATTCAGTTATTCTCAATATGCTTGATATATGCCAGACACATGGTTAGCTTTGGGTCACTCGTGATCCTCGGTCCCATGTTACGTTAAAGGAGTAGCCTCGGGGAATGACAAACTTGGTATCAGAGCATTAGGTTATAGAGTCCTAAGATGTCTGAAAGCCGCACTAATTAGAGTCTCTTTCATGGGTGTGAAGCGCGCCACATCTATGAGGGGGTGGCTACAAAGTGTTTTAAGAAAAAAAT
Organism: Solanum etuberosum; assembly: GCA_029582245.1. NCBI lineage: Eukaryota > Viridiplantae > Streptophyta > Magnoliopsida > Solanales > Solanaceae > Solanum > Solanum etuberosum. The sequence goes on along the minus strand of JAJONR010004654.1, from coordinate 31,678 downwards.
CACTTTCTTTGTTATTCTTATCATGCGTAGGTATGATCTAACTTCTCCTTTCTAATTCATCATTATGCGTTTTAGATCATGCCTCCTCGTAGAGCTAACACATGAAATGCTAATACACCCAATACTAATGCAGTTCCTCTAGTCCCGAACCATGAGGTTATGAATGCAGAATTTCAAAATGTGATCCAGCTCTTGGCTTAGAGTGTGGCCAATCATAATAATCAGTAGGTCCCAGTCCGTACTAACACAAATGGTGGATAAACTGCAGCTAGGTTTTGAGACTTTATTCGTATGAATCCACCATAATTCTAGGGTCGAAGGTTGGTGAGGACCCACATAACTTCATTGATGAGGTTAAGAAAATTATTGGAGTAATGCAAGTGACTGGAACTGAGAGTGTTGAGTTGGCATCCTACCAACTTAAGGATCTGGCTGATATCTGGTTCACTCAGTGGAAATATAACAGGGGTGCAGATGCAGCTCTTGTGACTTGGGATTGTTTTATTGGAGCTTTTCTGCACAGGTTCTTCCCAAAGGAGTTGAGAGAAGCTAAGGCACAAAAGTTTATGAACTTAAAGCAGGTTCAATGTCGGTCCAAGAGTACGGACTGAAGTTCACTCAACTCTCCAGGTATGCTCCACACATGGTTGCCGATCCAAGGACACATATGTGTAAGTTCTTGTTTGGGGTATCCGATCAGGTGAAGACCAAGTGCAGGAATGCTACGCTTCTAGGGGATATGGATATCTCCCTCCCTCAGCAGGTTGAGGGAGATAAGCTTAGGGAATTGGCTAAGGATAACAAAAGGCCAAAACAGGAAACTATGAATACTCATAACAAAAGTCGGACGGTAGGAATCACTCATAGTTTCAGCAGAGGTCTACAGCCCCAGCACCTTCATCAGCTAATGCTCCATCCCGTAGGTTTCGACAGGATCAAAAAGGAAGGGCATCAGGCTCTAAGTCTCATGGGAGTGCTTCAGATAACAGGATGTTCCCAACTTGTCCAAAGTGTGGTAAGAACCATACGGGCGAGTGTTTTGCAGGAAAGGAAGGGTGTTTTGGGTGTGGTCAGTCTGACCATAGGTTGAAGGATTGCCCTTCTGCTAAGCAGGGGCAAGGAGGTAACAACAATAGGGCTCAGTCTACAGCTCCAGCAGCACCAGCAAGTCTCCCAACTCAGTAGGGTGTTTCGTCTGGTACGGGTGGCGGTCAGCGCTAGAACAAGTTGTATGCTCTCCAGGCTCTCCAAGACCAGGAAGATTCTCCTGATGTGGTCACTGGTACGTTACGAGTCTTTCATTTAGATGTTTATGCATTGTTAGATCTAGGGACAACACTATCTTTTGTAACTCCCTATATTGCAGTAAACTTCGGCGTCAGTCCTGAAACTCTCTCAGAACCCTTCTCAGTCTCTACTCCAGTTGCTGACCCAGTTATATCTAGACGGGTATACATAAATTGCTTTGTCATAGTCTCTCAGAAAGTCAGCTCAGGAGATCTTGTAGAGTTAGAAATAGTAGATTTTGATATCATTCTAGGCATGGATTGGTTACATTCTTGTAATGCCTCAGTCGATTGTAGAACTAGGATCGTTCAGTTTCCGTTTCCAAACGAGCGAGTCTTAGAATTGAAAGGTAGTAGCTTAGTGCCTATGGGTCGTTGATCTCTTAGCTTAAGGCCAGAAAAATAATTTTTAAAGGGTATGTCTATCATCTTTTATGGGTTAAGGATTCATACTCCGAAACACCAACTCTTGAGTCAGTCCCAGTAGTAAATGAGTTTCCAGAAGTATTTCCAGAAGATCTTCATGGAGTTCCTCCCAAAATGGAAATTGACTTTGGAATAGATCTCCTCATATATACCCAGCCCATTTCGATTACTCCTTACAGAATGGCTCCAGCCGAGCCTAAGGAATTGAAAGGCCCTCTAGATAAGGGTTTCATCAGATCCAGTATATCTCCATGGGGTGCTCCAGTGTTGTTCGTAAAAAAGAAAGATGGTTCTCTCAGGATGTGCATTGACTATCGGTAGTTGAACAAAGTCACAGTCAAGAATAAGTATCCCATCCCCAGGATTGATGACTTGTTCGACCAACTTCAGGGTGCTAGTTGCTTTTCTAAGATAGACCTCAGATCCGGCTATCATCAGCTAAGAGTCAGAGATAGTGACATTTCGAAAATGGCTTTTAGAACTCGGTATGGTCATTATGAATTTGTAGTTATGTCTTTTGGACTAACAAATGCTCCTACAGCTTTCATTACTTCATTAATAGAGTGTTCAAACAGTATTTGGACTTGTTCGTCATCGTCTTTATTGATGATATCCTCATTTATTCTCGAAGTGAGGAAGATTAAGCGACTCATCCGAGAGTTGTTCTACAAACTCTCAAAGATCGCCAGTTATTCGCTAAGTTCAGCAAATGTGAATTTTGGTTACAGTCTATCGCTTTCCTTGGTTATGTGGTATCCAGCGAAGGGATCAAAGTGGATTCTCAGAAAATTAATGCAATACAGCACTGGCCCAGACCCACCTCCCCAACAGATATCAAAATTTTCTTGGGTTTGACCAGGAATTACAGGATATTTGTTAAAGGATTTTCATCCATAGCTTCCCCATTGACCAAGTTAACTCAGAAGAAGGTAAAATTTCAGTTCTCAGATGAGTGTGAGAAAAGCTTTGATGAGTCTAAGATTTCGACTCATTTGGGCTTTGTTTTGATAGTTTAAGTGTCCTCAAATGCCTATTTTATGCTCTAAACTGATGTTAAAGTGTTGATTTACAGCTATGAAGGCTAAAGAGCAAGACAAGGACATAATCGTACAAAAAGAAACTAAAGAGATGAAGAAGTAAAGAAAAAGAAATCTTGGAGATCGCCAAGACCACTCGGCGCACCGTCGAGTGGCTCTTTAGCTCACCTACAGTTTCAGCAGCCTAGCCCTGGGGAAAACCAAATTGGTGATAGAAATGGGTAGTCTGCGGATCACCGATTGGTTCCAGGACAACAAATTGGATCACCAAAAGTTACAGGACCAGAGATGCTGAGGCCAATGCAAAATGGCGATGGAGGAGGACAACCAGCGGATCACCAATCTACTCGATGAGGCGTGACTTAATCCGCCAGTGGACTTTCAGGCTAAATTTCAAGAAACTATAAATTGGATTTTAAATGGAATTTTGAGGAGTTCCGAAAAAAAAGAGTCCCAGAGTTCTCACCCAAATATTACAGTTCCCATTCTATACTTAGAGTTTTCTCTTAATTTTTGAGTTCGAATTGTATAATTTTGGAGGATTTTGAAAGTGGGTCTTTGAATTCCATCTTGGGAAAGGATTGTAAAGGCTTGAAACTCTTACCCAGATCATGGCTAATGTATTTGGTAACCGTTTCTCTATTTTTATGATGTGTAGCTAAAACCTCAATTATTGGGGTGTGATCATGTATTTATTTGTCTAATTATCTTATGGGTATTGTTATATGATAATGAAATTGTTGTTTTTATGTGGGTTTAATCAGTAACTGAGTTTTAATTTATGAATTATAATTACAAATAAAATTCTAATTTTGAGTTCTTAACTTGCTTGAGAAAGGGGTTTTGGAACCAAACCTTTTGATTAATGATTTGTGGGTATTGGGTCAACATGGGTTCCGCTCGAGAGAGTGAATGTTAAATCCAATCCTACCAATCTAGCTCGAGAGAGTGGATGTATTAAGGTTGTGGGATGATTACCTTGTTAAGCTTGTTGATGTTCGAAAGAAATCACATGAATCGTAATAGTTGTTTGAAAGAAAGCTATTACACTTAAAGTCTAGCCTACCCACAGTGTTTCAGTAATTCATTGTTAGATTTCAATTACCCATATAGCATAATTAGCTTATAAACGATCACATCCCAAGAACACCTCTCGATATTATTATTTTCCCCTATTTTCATTGTTGTTTTAGTTGTTCACTACAAATCCAAACCCCCATCTGACATTCGTTGTCACCCCTTAAGATTTATTTGTTTGTTTTCGATTATTTTTATTCCTATAACCGTTTAGAACACGTTTATACTTCAAAACTGAATTTTAGACACGTTCCACTCCCTGTGGGTTCGACCCCAACTCTTCGTTGGGTTTTATACTGACTAATGATCGTTTACACCTAGAATTGGATGAGATGTGCTTGAGACATTTTGCATATTAATCAAAATGGCGCCGCTTCCGAGGAGTGGTGTTTTTTGAAATTCTATTATTGAAGTTGAACAGTGTTCTTTTTGTGTTATAATTGAATCGACCTACTTTGGTTTGTGTCTGTGTTGCTTGTGTTTTTGTGTTGAGCATAAGAAGAGATGAGTGTAAATGGAAGCAATGGTATCCAAGTGGGCCACCAAGATGATATTGGAAATCTAAATGATGTAAATGACCCAATTCAATTGGGTGGTGTTGGTGCAATTCGTCTACCTCCGGCTGACGGAAACGTTGCTTTCCACGTCACTAGCACAATGCTTCAGCTCCTACAATTGAAAGGATTATTTGGGGGGGCTGGCTCTTGAGGATCCCCATGAGCATATTAGGAACTTTGTGGATGTTTGTGGTCCATTCTCATTTAAGAACATATCACAAGAATCAGTACGTCTCAGGTTGTTTCCATTCTCTTTGATGGGTGAAGCTACTAAATGGTTGGCTAAGTTACCGAGAGATTCCATCACCTCTTGAGATGAGCTTACCACAACGTTCCAAGTGAGATTATTTCCCCCATCGAAGATGATGATGCTAAGGGATGGCATCCAAGGTTTCAAACACTTGGAAGGTTAACCAATCCACGAGACGTGGCTGAGATTTAAGAAGCTGGTGCTTCAATGCCCAACTCATGGACTTCCAAATGACGTGCTGCTGAAATACTTCTATAGGAGTCTCGATTCGGTGAACAAAGGAGTTGTTGATCAACTTATTCCTGGTGGTATAATGCAACAATCCTATCAAGTGGCATCTCAACTCCTTGATTGCATGACCAAGATCAATAGGGCATGGCATACTCGTGAGGACCAAGTGTCTCCTCTCACATTTAGAATGACAAAATAGCAGATCGAAAGGATCAAGAGAGAGACCAAAACATGGCAAAAATGATGACCCAATTGGACTTATTGTCAAAAAATGTGATGGGTAGTAGTTTGAGGAGTGTTAATGCTTGAGTGTTGGTGGACTAAACCCCGATGAAGCATAATTTGAAGCACTGTACAATGAGGAAGTGAACTTCCTTGCAAATCAAGGAGGAGGATTTCATTCAAACTATCCAAGGCCGGGTGGTAATCCAGGTTTGAATATAGATGAGGGCTGGAGTTACCGTGATAGAGATTGGTGTGATCGTAACGCCACTTGGAAGGAGAGAGAGGGTGACAAGGACAAGTACGTCCCACCCCATGAGCGTTAAAAGCCCAAGGACTCAGAAGGTGGTCGTAAAGAAGATATGCTCTCACGCATTCTTAACAAAGTTGAAGGGTCAGACAAAGTGTTGAAAGAGATGAAGAAGGATGTCTCAACTCTCAATCAGACGGTGACTTCTCACTCAGTCTCTATTAAGCAGCTGGAAACGCGAATAGGTCAAATCTCGACCAGATTGAATCAAAGACAAAAAGGGGGGTTGCCTAGTGACACAACGGCCAACCCCAAAAATGAAGATTGAATTTGTATTTCCGTCGTGCCACAACGTTAAAAAAGACGCTTCTTGATTAGCCTAAGATTTTGACTCATTTAGAGCATTGTTTTGATAGTTTATTTTCATCAAATGCCTAATTTATGCTCCAAACTGATGTTAAAATATTGATTTGCAGCAAAGAAGGCAAAAGGAGCAAGGCAAGGACATTACCGGGCGAAAAGGAGCTAAAATGATGAAAAAGGCTGAAGATAACAAAAGCTGAGAATCGCCAAAGCCACTCGGCGACTCGCCGAGTGGCACTTCAGCTCACCTAAAGTTCTAGACTGCCAGCCCTGGGGATAAGCCAATTTGTCAATGGATTTGGACATTTGGCAAACTGCCGATTGGATCGGCGACACATTCTGGATCGCCTAAAGTCACAGAACCTTGAGGACTAAAAGCCAAGGAAGACCGGCGATGAGATGGAGTGATTGGCGCGTCACCGACCTGGTTGTCGACGCTCGATATACCTCGCCTAATGGTACTTGTAGTTGAAATTTGGGAAACTATAAATTGAATTCTAAAAGAGTTCAAAGGGAGTCCAGTTTTAGTTTTCTTCGGTTTTTGGGAGAGTTTACTTAGTATTTTTCATTGGAGAAAAACTTTGAAGGGTTTTTCAAGTAGATTCGAAGTGGGTCTTTGATTTTTAGTATTTTGGATCATTTTAAAGACTTTGATTTCAATACCCATATCATGGAGAATGTTTTTGTTATTAATTTCTATCTTTTTATGACGCTTGTCTAAAACCCCAATTCTTGGGGTGTGATTATGTGATTATTTGCTTAATTAGCTTATGGGTATTGTTGTTTAATGATTTAAATGTTGTTTTAATGTGGGTTTCATCGATAGCTGAGTAGTAATTTATGAATTGTAGTTGCAAATACAATTTTAGCTTAGTGTTTTGGGCTTGCTCAAGAGAGAGGCTCTAAAACCAAGGTTATCGATTGATGATTGTAGTGTGTGGGTTGTTATGGGTTCAGCTCGAGAGAGTGAATCTTAACTCATTCCTACCTATCTAGCTCGAGATAGTAGATAAATTAAGGTTTTGGGCTATTTTATAGTGTCAAGCTTGTCGAGGTTCGAGAGAACTCGCCTGAACCGTAATAGTTGTTCGAGAGAAAACTATTGCACCTATAGTCTAGCCAACCCATAGTGATTCAGCACTTTATTAATAAGCTCCAATTACCCATATAGTGAAATTAGCTTATAATCGATCACATCCTGAGAATTCCTTCCTACTTGTTTAATTCCCTGTTTTAGTGATTATTGTAGTTGTTAATTGATATCTTAAAACCCCACATCTGATATTCGTTGTCAAACCTTTGACTTATTTTGTCTGATTTTGATAATGTCTACTTGTATAACCGATTAGAATCACATCTTTACTTCCTAATAGAATTCGATACGGTACCGCTCCGTGTGGGTTTGACCCAAACCTTTCGTTGGGTTATATACTAGATCACGATAGTCTACACCTAGAATTGGATGAGGTGTGCTTGAGACGTTAATCAGAATGGTGCCGCTGCCGGGGAGTGGTGTTATTGAATTCTCTTTTGGAAGTGGGTTTGTAATTTGATTGTGTTATAGTTGAACCCATTTACTGTTTGTTGTCTTTTTGGACAGGTGACGAAATAACTGTCAACGGAAGCAATGCAATGGCCAATCCCAAAAATGTAGCTTGAATTGGTATCTCCGTCGTTCCATGACGTTAAATAAGTCGCTTCTTGGGAGGCAACCGAAGTTTTTGATGTTTTTAATATTGCTTTTGAATAACGGGTGTTAATTGTGCCGGTTGAAAAGTTGAAAGTGTAGTAAAATGAGAAGTAGGTGACTCGCTGAACAGGTCGGTGAGCCCGACTTGGACCGCCGTTGGACCACCCAAATTACTGGGGATTCTGTAAAATTTGGTGAGCCAAAGGGAGACTCGGCGCATCGCTGAGTGGGTTGGCGACCGTGACTGACGTCGCCGACTAGCGCGCATACTTAAGAGGTTTAAAAGGCCAAACAGTTTTAAATTCAAAAATCTCTTCATATTCATACTTTTCAATTTTCGTATTCTCACAACCACTTATATTTTTGTTTCTGCATTATTATTCTCACTTTAGTTGGGATCTTGTGGTCGGGGTGGATTTTAGGATTACATTACTTCCTAGCTTTCTAAATTTTCGGCATCAAGGGTTGGTTTCCATTATTTCCATACCCACCTCTATTGGGTTGTTTTTGTGAATATTGTTGTTTTGGGTTTTATGAATGTTGGATCAGATTTTTGCTTTACATATCTATATCTTGGTTTCTGATCAATATCGTTCCATTGTTTTGAATTGCAAATGGTTTAAAACCAATTTTAAAATTTTGCCACCTCTTCAGTATGTGATTGTGGTTGTTCTTGTACAAATTTAAGTGTCGGTTGTGGTCAATACATATGACTTGAATAGTGCTCTTAATTGAAAAAAATGAATGTGCGGCTACGATGAGGCAAACGAAGTTACATAGGCAATATGTGAACTTTTAGCATCTCTTTGTGACTAGCCGGTTGTCGAATGAGTCTCTTGTGATGAACATTGCACGCTAGCTAGAAAGTGTATAGTCTTGTTTGATAATTGTATAAATGCCTTGAGTTGTGAGGTCGTATTGAACATTGTACTTGATGACACCTAGAATTTACCCCGTTTTTCCGGTTGATTGAGTGATGCAATCAATAGACATGATCTTAGGCAAAATTTTTGAAGAGTGAGCCTATTTGTCTACATACCTCTTTTTGGCCAACCTTGTGAGAAGTGTGAACCTTGCTTGGCCCCTTTTGAGCCTAACCTTTTCTTGAAAGAAACTTGAACAATTTTGACCTCTCTTTATCCCTTCACCCATAACTTTCAGGAAGTATGGTTTGTTTGAATAGCCAACTTAGGTCAAAAGCCTAAGTTGGGGATATGGTGGAAAAGAAGGAAAGTCAAGAAGTGTTAAAAATTCCCCCTTGTTTATGGATTGTTTTGAAAAATATGGAACCCCTCCGTGTAAAAAAAAAAGAGAGAAAAAGAAGAAAGGAAAGAAAAAGACCGAAAAAGAGAAAAAGTTATGAAATAAAGTAGTAAAATTTACAAAAGAAATGGGGTATCCGATGGTTCATATGAAGTTAAATAATGGGGTGGATTATGAGCATGTTTGAAATGTGAAAGAAAAGGAGGAAAGTGAATTTTAGGCCATACTTCATGAAGGTAAAAGCCAATAAGCCTAAATGACCATACCTTTACACTCAGCCTCGTCACAAGCCTTGAAAAGACCTTTGTGATCTTAAGTGAGCTGAAACGAATGTTGATTGGAAAATAAGGGCTAGCCTATGGGTGAGTCATTCATGTGTTCATCTTTGTTAGGGTGAGAGTTCTACGTGATTCTGGGACTTTAAATTGTTGAGAAATTTTGTGTGAATATGGAATCATCTTTGTTGTGAGGGAATTTGAATACCTTTGTTGAGCTTGAACTTGCATTTGAAGCAAGCATTGTGAGCTTGGGTACTTTTGATGATGGTGAGTCACAATTTAAAACTTCGAGTGCACAATTGATCATTGTATGAGTAATTTGAACCTTGTTGTGTGCATTTATGTTGAGTCTTATGCAGCACTATTTGTAGACATCCTTGTTGAACTGATTGATCTTGAGTTTTACTTAAGGACAAGCAAAGGTTTAAGTTGGGGGTGTTGATCAACCTGAGATTTCGACTCATTTAGGGCATTGTTTTGATAGTTTATTGTCCTCAAATGCTTAATTTATGCTCCAAACTGATGTTAAAATGTTGATTTGCAACAAAGAAGGCAAAAGGAGCAAGGCAAGGACATTACCGGGCAAAAAGGAGCTAAAATGATGAAAAAAGCTGAAGATAACAAAAGCTGAAAATCACCAAAGCCATTCAGCGACTCGCCGAGGCGCACTTCAGCTCGCCTAAAATTCTAGACTCCCAGCCCTGGGGATAAGCCAATTTGGAGATGGATTTGGACATTCGACAGACCGCCGATTGGATCGGCGACACATTCTGGATCGCCTAAAGTCATAGAACCTTGAGGACTAAAAGCCATGGAAGACCGGTGATGAGATGGACCGATTGGCGAGTCGCCGACCTGGTCGGTGACGCCTAACTTACCTCGCTTAATGGTCCTTGCAGCTGAAATTTGGGAAACTATAAATTTAATTATAAGAGAGTTCAAAGGGAGTCCAGTTTTAGTTTTCTTCGGTTTTTGTGAGAGTTTTCTTAGTATTTTCCATTGGAGAACAACTTTGAAGGGTTTTTCAAATAGATTCGAAGTGGGTCTTTGATTCTTAGCATTTTGGATCATTTTAAAGACTTTGATTGCAATACCCAGATCATGGAGAATGTTTTTGGTATTAATTTCTATCTTTTTATGACGCTTCGCTAAAACCCCAATTCATGGGGTGTGATTCTGTGATTATTTGCTTCATTAGCTTATGGGTATTGTTGTTTGATGATTCAAATATTGTTTTAATATGGGTTTGATCGATAGTTGAGTATTAATTTATGAATTATAATTGTAAATACAATTTTAGCTTTAGTGTTTTGGGCTTGCTCGAGAGAGAGGTTCTAAAACCAAGGTTATCGATTGATGATTGTAGTGTGTGGGTTGTTATGGGTTCAGCTCGAGAGAGTGAATCTTAACTCATTCATACCTATCTAGCTCGAGAGAGTAGATAAATTAAGGTTTTGGGTTGTTTTGTAGTGTCAAGCTTGTCAAGGTTCGAGAGAACTCGCCTGAACCGTAATAGTTATTCGAGAGAAAACTATTGCACCTACAGTCTAGCCTACCCAGAGTGATTCAACACTTTATTCTTAAGCTCCAATTACCCATATAGTGAATTTAGCTTATAATCGATCACATCCTGAGAATTCCTTCGCACTTATCTAATCCCCTGTTTTAGTGATTATTGTAGTTGTTAATTGATATCTTAAAACCCAACATCTGACATTCGTTGTCAAACCTTTGACTTATTTTGTTTGATTTCGAAAATGTCTACTTCTATAACCGATTAGAATTACATCTTTACTTCCTAATAGAATTCGATACGGTACCGCTCCATGTGGGTTCGATCGCAACCTTTCGTTGGGTTATATACTAGATTATGATCGTCTACACCTAGAATTGGATAAGGTGTGCTTGAGACGTTCATCACTTCTTGGGAGGCAACCCAAGTTTTTGATGCTTTAGTTTTTGATTTTGAATAACGGGTGTTGATTGTGCAGGTTGAAAAAGTGAAGAGTGGTTGAAATGGGTAGTTTGGCGAACCAAAGTCTAGTCGGCGACACGCCGAACAGGTCGGTGAGCCCCATTTTGACCACTATTGGAACCCTCTAGCTTGAAAGAGAGTTTTGTAAAACTCGGTTAGGTAAAAGCTCTGTCGGCGACTCACCGAACAAGTCTGTGAGCCCGACCTTGTCCGCCGTTTGAGCCCCCAAAATTGCTGGGAGTCCTGTAAAACTCATCGAGGAAAATACCACTCGGGGCATCGCCGAGTGGTTCTGCGAGAACTACTTACTCCGTTGAAAGGAGGGCGAACTGAAAGGTTTTAAAGGCCAAATGGTTTAAAATTTCAAAATCTTTCATCTTCTCCTATTTTTAACCCCTGCACTCTCACTTCCCACTCTAGATCTTTCATATTTTCCTTGTTCTTACTCCCTTTTCGTGTGAATTCTTTGCTCGGATTGTGGAAATTTTCCACCTACAATTACAACTATTATTTTTGGCATTCAGGTTGGTTGTCTAAACCCCGTACCTTAATTGTGTGGTCGAAATCGAATGCAATTGGTTTAATGATGTTGATTGTTGGTGGGTAATATGTTTTAATTGTGTTTAAGTGTTGGATTGCCTGTAATTTGTTTAAATGTGTGCCTAATTGTCTTAAATTGATCGATTCTCATGGTCTTGCTTGTAAAATTGAGTCTAAATTGTTTGATTGTGATAAATATGTGTTGGGTCTAAAGGGGTGAAGTCTGAGTAACCCCGGATTGTGCTAAATGACGTATTTTGCCCAATGATGGAGCGTTTGATGTCATTCTTATGGGCAAAAGTCGTCACATGACCAATTTTGGCCAAATCGGGGGAACTGATAGTACCCCGAGCGCATGGGTAGTATGGGTATAGCTTTAATTTCATAGTGTAGGTGTTTAATTTTGTTTTCATGGGCTGTGGGTTAGATTTTGAAGATAGGGGTAGAAAATTATCTCATTGGGCCGTTTGGCGAGCTGGGTCAAGCTCGCCGAACCGTTCGGCTGTTCGCCAAAGTCCCCCTAGATCGCCGTTAATTTCTTCATATTGTTGAGTTGTTCTCTGTAAATTTCAGTGATACGCATGTGCTCGCCGAGTTCACTAGGTGACTCACCGAAAGTACTTCTTGATCGTCATTTATGTGCCCTTAATCGCTAAAATGCATTGTAACTTTCGGTGGACTACTTCTAGTTCACCGATTGGTGTCGGTGATGCGCCGATTGGCCCTGCTCATCGCCGACCTTGCTTGAGTTTTGAAAGTTTTTTTGCTGATACTTTCGGCGAACTCGATCTGGCTCGCCAAAGTAACTCGGTGACTCGCCGAACGAATTGGCGAGTCTGTCTGCAACTATTTTTCTGCAGTTTTTCTGGAAATTTTTCTAAGTGTTTCTTCGTTGTTTTGCAGATATGGCTAGAACCAACTTGACTGATAGTGGTATGCCACCCCAAAAGCCGGCACGTGGAATCACCATTAATGAGGGAGCAGCTGCTTCCACTGCCAAGGCTAAGAAACTACCTCCAAAGGGAGGAAAGGGAAAGGGCAAGGCACCCTTAGCTGAGACACCGAAGTACATCTCCAGCAGTTAGGGAAAGTCTTATGATTCTCAGTCTTCTTACTCTGAGCCTGAGGATGATCAATTACTGCAAGCCCAGAGAGCAGAGCTTCGCTCCAAAGCTCGTCACGATCCGTCTAGGATTCCGGAGCCGACTCCTCCAGCTTCAGCTCCGGTGCCTCCTTCGGCACAAATGATGGTCCCGACACCGCCAGTACATGGTCCTCCTACCCGGTCAATCAATCGGTTAAAGGCCAAGGGATTGAGGACCATCTTAGAAGAGAAGAGACTGTCCACAGATGGTGTAGTGGACATACATCCAAATATGTGGGACACCCTCAAGTTCCACAGGTTCGAGGTCTTCACAAAGCCCCATGGCCCATACATTCCTACATGGGTCCGGGAGTTCTATGCTGCCTACAGTGACCTGGTGCCTCAAGGGAAGAAGAAGGCTGGTGCTTTCAAGCCGGTGGACTTCGTGATGGTCCGAGGGAGGAAACTTAGATGCAACAATGATTATATCAACACTATGTTCGAAAGGGCTATAGATTTTGAGCACGAGTACCAGAGTATGATCACTACATAGACACAGGATGACCTAAAGGTTTGGCTAGTCCCCCTGATTTCTGACAATAGACTAAGGTAGATTTAGGCCAGAGTGCCTATCAAGAAGAAGGACTTAAATGTAGCTGCTAGATACTGGTTTGTGTTCATCAGTAGCACGATCATGCCGTCACAAAATGAGTCCATTCTATGCCACCCAAAGGCAGCCTTCCTTGGATCTATCATCGCCAGGAAGAGCCTAAATTTGGGCTTGATCATCAAGCAGGAGATGGCCATGAGAGCCAAGCAGCGCTAGACGTCTCTTCAATTCCCGGTATTCATCACAGAGCTATGTCACCGGGCTGGAGTTCCTCGAGATGAGAAGAGGGATGTTGAGATTACACCCACATCTTCTACAGACATTCAACATATTGAGGCCGAGTACTCACGGGATGAGGCTGATAGGAGGAGAGCAGCTCCAGTGGACATGTCCCTAGAGGTTGATCTTGATGCATTACCTACAGAGGCATCCTTGCCTACTCCTACCACTGGGCCTTCAAGTACTTCCAGTTCTGTTCCTTCTAGCACTCCGAGTACTTCTTCTGCTCCCCCTCCCTCTAGGTCTATTGCTGGCACTTCTCCTCTAGGCGTCCGATCACTCAGACCATGCTTCTCAAGATGGGGCACCTAGCCCATTCTGCTGATGTACGTGCTTCCCGGTTAGAGGCCAAGGTTTCCTGGATGATTGAGAGAGCTATTTCCACTGCTTTGACACCACTCCAGGCTTCTATTGATGCCCTCACAGCGAGAGTAGTGTTGTGTGAGCGAGGACAGAGATTTTCTGAGGAGGTGACGGCCTTGAAGGTCGATATTATTGGGCTGAGGAAGGATGTGGACCAGCTGAAGTCCACATACTTTACTTTGCTATTCGAGACGGTGGAGATCCCCGATGATCAGGGTGCAGATATTTCAGCTTTTGATGATGTGCCTTCGGCTACTATCGGAGATGAGATTAGGGCTGATGTTGTTGCTGAGTCTGAGGCCGACATTGCTAAGGAGCATCTTGGTATACGTGAGGAGGCTATTTTTGAGGGCCTGACTGATTTATAGGAGGCCATGGTAGATTTAGTTGTCCAGGCCTCTCTGAGAGATGTATCCATGGTGGGCTCTTGTGGAGCCAAGGTTGATGAGACACCGGGCATTGATGCCCTGACAGATGGAGTGACTGAGATACAGACTTCACCCCAGGCCTAGACTGGCAGGATGATTATTTATACCTCCCTCTTTGTTGTGTCTTATTGATTGTTGTTTTATTTAGTTACATTTGAGGACAACTGCTTATTTTGTTGGGGTGAGGTATTTCCAGACCTACCTCTTTTGTATGTTTTGTGAATATTGGGCTTATTTGGTTTTTATATATATATCTTGGTTGTTGAATTATGTTGTGGATGTTTTTAGCTTGTGACCCATCATTTTGATTGAAAATGGTTTTGAACCAAATTTTAAATTTTGCCACCTCTTGTGTGTGTGAATGTGGTTGTTCTTGTGCAAATTTGAGTGTCGGTTGTGATCAATACCGATGACTTGAATGGTGCTCTTAATCGAACAAAATAAATATGCGGCTACAATGAGGCAAATGAAGTTACATAGGCAGTATGTGAACTTTTAGCATCTTGTTGTGAGTAGCTGATTGTTGATGAAGTCTCTTGTGATGAACATTTCACGCTAGCTAGAAAGTGTGAAGTCTTGTTTGATATTGGTATCAATGCCTTGTGTGGTAAGATTACTTTGAACATTGCATTTGATGACACCTAGAACTTGCCCCGTTGGTCCGGTTAACTGAGTGAAGTGAACAATTGAAATGATCTTAGGCAAGAATTTTGAAGAGTGAGCCAAATTTGACAATATACCTCTTTGTGGCCAATCTTGTGAGATGTGTGAACCTTGTTTTGGCACCCATTGAGCCTAGCCTTTTCTTTGAAGAAACTTGAGCAATTGTGACCTCTTTATATCCCTTCACCCATAACTTTCATGAAGTATGGTTTGTTTGAATAGACAACTTAGGCCAAAAGCCTAAGTTGGTGGTGTGGTGAAAGAGAAGAAAAGTCAAGAAGTTTGAAAATTCCCTCCCCCCACCCTGTTGATTTTGAATCGTTGTGAAAAAAGATGGAACCCCTCCATGTAAAAAAAAAAAGAGAAAAATGAATGAAAAAGAAGCAAGAAAATCACTGAAAAAGAGAAAGAGTTGTGAAATAAAGTTTGTGAAAAGTATGAAGAATAATGGGGTATCCGGTGATTCATGATGAGTTGAATAATGGGGTGGAGTTTGAACATGTTTGAAATGTTAAAGAAAAGGAGGAAAGTGATATTCAGACCATACTTCATGAAGGTAAAAGCCACTAAGCCTAAATGACCATACCTTTACACTCAGTCTCGTTACAAGCCTTAAAAAACACCTTTTTGATCTTGAGTGAGCTGAAACGAATGTTGATTGGAAAATAAGGGTAAGCCTATGGGTGGAGTCATGCATGTGTTCATCTTTGTGACTGTGAGAGTATATGTGATTTCAGAGCCTTAAATTGTTGAGAATTTTTTTGTGAATATGGAATCATCTTTGTTGTGAGGGCATTTGAATACCTTCGTTGAGCTTGAACTTGCATTTGTAGCAAGCATTGTGAGTTTGAGTACTCTTGAAGATGGTGAGTCACAATTTGAAACTTTGAGTGCACAATTAATCATTGTATGAGTAATTTGAACCTTGTTGTGTGCTGATCTTGAGTTTTACTTGAGGACAAGCAAACATTTAAGTTGGGAGTGTTAATGAGTCTGAGATTTCGACTCATTTGGGCTTTGTTTTGATAGTTTAAGTGTCCTCAAATGTCTATTTTATGCTCTAAACTGATGTTAAAGTGTTGATTTATATCTATGAAGGCTAAAGAGCAAGGAAAGGACATAACAGGACAAAAAGGAACTAAAGAGTTGAAGAAGTGAAGAAAAAGTAAACCTGGAGATCGTCAAGACCACTCAGCGCACCACTGAGTGGCTCTTTAGCTCGCCTAAAGTTTCAGCAGCCTAGCCCTGGGGAAGAACCAAGTTTGCGACAGAAATGGGCAGCCAGAGGATCACCGATAGGTTCCGCGACAACAAATTGAATCACCCAAAGTTACAGAACCTGAGATGTTGAAGGCCAATGCAAAATGGCGATGGAGGAGAACAACCAGCGGATCGCCGATCCACTCGGTGAGGCGCGACTTAATCCGCCGAGTGGACTTTCAGGCTAAATTTTGAGAAACTATAAATAGGATTTTAAATGGAATTTTGAGGAGTTTCAAAAAGAAAAGAGTCCCAGAGTTCTCACCCAGATATTACAGTTCCCATTCTAAACTTAGAGTTTTCTCTTAATTTTTGATTTCGAATTGTATAATTTTGGAGGATTTTGAAAGTGGGTCTTTGAATTTCATCTTTGGAAAGCATTGTAAAGGCTTGAAACTCTTACCCAGATCATGGCTAATGCATTTGGTAACCGTTTATCTATTTTTATGATATGTAGCTAAAACCCCATTTCTTGGGGTGTGATCATGTGTTTATTTGTCTAATTATCTTATGGTTATTGTTATTTGATAATGAAATTGTTGTTTTAATGTGGGTTTAATCATTAGTTGAGTTTTAATTTATGAATTGTAGTTGCAAATGCAATTCTAATTTTGAGTTCTTAACTTGCTTGAGAAAGGGATTTTAGAACCAAACCTTTTGATTAATGATTTGTGGGTATTGGGTCAACATGGGTTCAGCTCGAGAGAGTGAATCTTAAATCCAATCCTACCCATCTAGCTCGAGAGAGTGGATGTATTAAGGTTGTGGGTTGATTACCTTGTTAAGCTTGTTGATGTTTGAAAGAAATCACATGAATCGTAATAGTTGTTTGAGAGAAAGCTATTACACTTAAAGTCTAGCCTACCCACAGTGTTTCAACAATTCATTGTTAGATTTCAATTACCCATATAGCATAATTAGCTTATAAACGATCACATCCCAAGAACACCTCTCTATAGTGTTATTTTCCCCTGTTTTCATTGTTGTTTCAGCTGTTTACTGCAAATCCAAACCTCCATCTGACATTCGTTGTCATCCCTTTAGATTTATTTGTTTGTTTTCAATAATTTTTATTCCTATAACCGTTTAGAACACGTTTATACTTCATAACTGAGTTTTAGACACGTACCACTCCCTGTGGGTTCGACCCCAACTCTTCGTTGGGTTTTATACTGACTAACGATCATTTACACCTAGAATTTGATGAGGTGTGGTTGAGACATTTTTCATATTAATCAAGCTTCTCAGAACTGAAGAATAGGTTGACTACAGCTCTGATCTTGACTCTGCTAGATGGTTCAGATGGTTATGTGATTTTTTGTGATGCATCCAGGGTCGGCCTAGGGTGTGTGTTGATGCATCGAGGTAAGGTCATAGCTTATGCTTCTAGATAGCTTAAGGTCCATGAGAAGAACTACCTGACTCACGACCTCGAGCTTGCAGCCGTAGTATTTTCCCTAATGATTTGGAGACACTACTTTTATGGTGTTCATGTTGATGTATTCACAGATCATAAGAGCCTCCAGTATGTGTTCACCCAGAAAGAGTTGAATCTTCGTCAGAGGAGATGGCTTGAATTCCTCAAGGATTGTGAGATGAATGTGCTTTACCATCCTGGTAAGGCCAATGTAGTGGTTGATGCTCTCAGCAGGCTGTCTATGGGTAGTGTAGCACATATTGAGGAAGAAAGAAAAGAGCTAGCCAAAGATGTTCACCGGCTTGCTCGCTTAGGAGTTTCCCTTATGGACACATTAGATAGTGGGGTGATAGTTCAGAATGGGTCAGAATCTTCATTGGTAGCGGAGGTTAAGGAAAAAAAGGTATAGTATTCCTATATTACTCAGTTGAAAAGTGCAGTTCATCAGCATAAAGTTGAGGTTTTCTCCCAAAGAGGAGATGGTATGCTTCATTACCAGGGTCGCTTATGTGTTCCTAATGTGGGTGAGTTGAGGCAGCAAATCCTTATAGAAGCTGATAACTCCAGGTATTCCATTCATCTAGGTGCCACTAAGATGTATTGTGATCTACAGGAAGTCTTTTGGTGGAACGGCATGAAGAGGGACATAGCAGATTTTGTGGCTAAGTGTCCTAACTGTCAACAGGTTAAGGTAGAATATCAGAAACCAGGAGGTATGAGTCAAGAGATTAACATTCCTACATGGAAGTGGGAAGTGATAAACATGGACTTCATTACGGGTTTACCTCGTACTCGCAGACAGCATGACTCCATTTGGGTGATAGTGGAAAGAGTTACTAACTCCGCTCACTTTTTAGTTGTCAGGACTACAGATTCAGCGGGGGGCTACGCCAAACTATACATCCATGAGATAGTCAGGTTGCATGGGGTTCCCTTGCCGATCATCTCATATAGATGTCCTCAGTTTACCTCTCATTTCTAGAAATCATTTCAGAAAGGTCTTGGTACTCAGGTAAATCTCAGTACAACATTTCATCCACAGACGGATGGTCAGGCAGAGTGTACCATTCAGAACCTAAAGGACATGTTTAGAGCTTGTGTTATCGATTTCAAGGGTAGTTGAGATGATCACCTACCTCTCATAGAGTTTGCTTATAATAATAGCTTTCATTCCAGTATTCAGATGGCCCCGTATGAGGAACTATATGGGCGTAGATGCAGGTCCCCGATTGGTTGGTTTGAAGTAGGTGAAGTAGCCTTGATTGGGCCAGATTCAGTTCATGAGGCTATGGAGAAAGTTCAGCTCATCAGAGATAGATTAAAGACAGCCCAGAGTCGTCAGAAGTCCTATGCAGATGTGAGGAGAAGGGACTTAGATTTCAAAATCGATGATTGGGTTTTCCTCAAGGTGTCACCTATGAAGGGGGTGATGAGATTCGGCAAGAAAGGGATGCTCAGTCCTAGATATGTCGGTCCTTACAGAATCCTGAAAAGGGTTGGTAATGTGGCTTATCAGTTAGAGTTGCCAGCAGAACTAGCAGGGGTTCATCCAGTCTTTCACATTTCCTTGTTAAAGAAGTGTGTGGGTGATCAGGCATCGATAGTACCATTAGAGAGTGTGGCTGTGAAGGATAATCTCACTTATGAAGAGGTGCAGTTGAGATTCTTGACTGTCAGGTTCGTAAGTTGAGAAATAAAGAAGTCACTTCAGTAAATATTTTGTGGAGGAGTCGGTCCGTAGAGAGAGCTACTTGGGAAGCAGAAGCAGCCATGAAGGCCAAGTATCCTCACCTCTTTCCTTCTGATTCCATTTCAGCTTCAGGTAATATTTCCTCTCCAGTCTCTCAGTTTACTCTTGCGTAAATTCAGTCTCAGTATCTTGTTCCTTCAGTTGTTCTTGCATTTCAGCATATTTGCATGTTCTTGGAACTCAGTACAGTTAGATATCAATTTCTAGTACCTAGTGGTAGGGATTGCAGCTCATTTCCTCCATACTCAGCTCGTTTAGACTTCATTCGAGGATGAATGTTCCCAAGGAGGAGATATTGTAACATCTCACAAACCTAACAGACCTGAACAACAGAAAATTAGGAGAACCACGGAAGGGTTCACAGACCGTGAAAGGAACCACGGTATGTCGACCTGCTCATGGTTCACACCTAGCCAGCTTGGTGGACCACAAAGACCTCCACGTGCCGTGGATCCCTACACGAGCCGTGGGATGGCTCATACAACTGAGGCAGAACCACCAAGGCTCAGGCGTTGAACCACAGAGCCTTCCACTGGCCGTGGTCACGATGATGAGTCGTGGCATGGTCCATCGTCTTGAACCAATATACCCCATGACACTGTGAGGAACCACGGTGGCCTTCATGGCCCGTGGTCTTTCACACGAATGCAGGGCAGGGCCACGACCATGACCCAGTTTATGGGCTGTGGTCCGAGTGACGGTTCGTCAGTCCCCTCGTGGTCGACCCTCGTCAGCTTTTAAGTCAGGATCGTTTTGGTATTTTCCCCTATGCATT
Organism: Solanum etuberosum; assembly: GCA_029582245.1. Taxonomy (NCBI): domain Eukaryota; kingdom Viridiplantae; phylum Streptophyta; class Magnoliopsida; order Solanales; family Solanaceae; genus Solanum; species Solanum etuberosum. The sequence goes on along the minus strand of JAJONR010004654.1, from coordinate 11,604 downwards.
GGGCATTTAAAATACGTCATTTAATACCTAAACTACGTTGTTTTACTCAGTTTAAACCTAATAATCTAGTCAGAACCTACCTCAAACCTTTATTCTCCAAAAATCATCCTAATTAGAGCAATAAGAAGAGGAAATTCGACCAGCCCTCTCAAGAACACGCAGAAGGTTTTCTTCAAGTTCCAACCCCAAAATCGAAGGATTTCTCTGTAGATTTCATCACCAAGTACGTGGTATTTCACTAGTGACTTCCTTTCATCCACTAGATCCCTAGAATTCAGTCAAATCATTGATTCTACATGGCTTGTTTAGACCTAGGGTTTGTAAAATCTTGGAGAATTGTTATGATTTCAGTTGCTATAGTATCCATAATCTAAATATCATATTTTCTTGGAAACGTCTTTTAATTCCTTGTATGAAACTCAGAACCCTAGTTTGTGTAGGTTCTCTTAGTTCATGAATTGCATTTGCTAGGTCAGCTAAACAGATAATCATGCTCCAGATTTCAAATGTTACATTATCAGTATATAAATGTTGCATTCCCAGATTGCATGTCAGTATTTTGAGCTATTCAGTATTTCAGTTACATTTGTGTCATATACATATTCAGTTGGGAGTAGACTTAGCACCGAGTTGGACTAGGGTTCAGCATACCCTCATAGTCCCAGAACTATGTGCCCCCATAGCAGTATAAGTCCCCTCTGTTGGGCATCATATTTAGTGATAACGTATATATTGGGTCCTCTCGATGGGGTTTATACATTGGACTCCATGTTTAGCTCACGTGGCTTATGTAGGTTAATAGTAGCTCCCACAGTCAGACTCCTAGTGCATTTGACCAGGATTTCAGTATGTACTTCAGTATTCAGTTTAGCATGTCATGTTCATGATTAGCACTTGGTCATTGCATTCAGTTTAGCTTTTCAGTTATGTTTCAGTATTTATATTCTTGCTCAGTTTATGTCATTACTCAGTTATGCTTTGTTCAGCTTATATATATTTGTTCAGCTTAGTATCTATATCCTGCATGCTCAGTACATTCCAAGTACTGACACATACTCTGTGCCACATCCTTTCATGATGTAGGTTCAGGTACTCAGCATCCAAATCACGTTTAGATCGATTCTCGATCCGCATTCAGCAGCTTCAGTGGTGAGTCCTCATATTCTGAGGACAATAGACATGGTTTCTTTTTAGTCTTTGCTTTAAGTTTTCAGTTTTGCTAGAGTTAGCTAGGGGGCATGTCCCAGCAACTCAACTCAGTTAGAGGCTTTTATGACATAGTAATAGATTCATCTTGAGTTGTTAAGTGGTTGTCAATTATCACTAAACTCTTAGTATGTTTTACATATTAAGACTATTTGGGTTTTGTCCCAACACTAGATATTCATTGTTTTAGCTTCTGCATAGTATATGTCTTATTCAGTTATTCTCAGTATGCTTAATACATGTCAGACACAGGGTTAGCTTGATCCTAGGTCCCGTGTTATGTCAAGGGGGTAGCCTCGGGGCGTGACATTTTTATTGATGAGTTGTCCTGAGATCTTTTCATAAGTAGCCAAAGTATTCAGGACCATTCTCATGGATGTCTTATTCCCATTGCAGAAGAGAATGTTATCATCTGCAAAAGAAAGATTAACTTTGGGACAGTTAGCTTTCATATAGAAACTATGATAACCAAAAATATTATGAAGATTGTTCATCATTAGAGATAAAATTTCAGCACTAAGAATAAAGAGAGGGGGGGAAAGAGGATCTCCCTGTCTAAGCACTTTTCATATTGAAAAAAAAATCATGTCTTCTTCCATTAACAAGTACAGAGTACCAGTTATGGGAAATATAGTTGTGGGTGAGATTGACCCACTGGTCATTAAAGCCTAGTTTCTTTAAAATCATCCCTAGAAAACTCCAAGAAACTTTATCATATGCTTTAGTCATATCAAGTTTTATGACTACATTTCCTCCCCTGTTGGTTTGTTGATATCACTAATGATCTCCTGAGCTAGAATAATATTTTCAGAGATGGGCCTCCACTTTATGAAACCACTTTTGTTTTTGGAGATTATTTTTGGAAGGATATTGGAAATTCTGGAGGTGAGGATTTTGGAGATGGTTTTAGAAGAAACATTGCAGAGGCTAATGGGTCTGAGGTCTAAAATGCTTTGGTGGTGGTTTATTTTGAGGATCATGAGAATGCAAGTGTCACTGTAAAATTTGTGTGAGAATAGCTCCTCTAAAAAAAGGCTTTAACTACATTATGAACATCATTGGAGATACTATTCCAGCATTTATGGTAAATCATCCTACTTAGCCCATCAGGCCCTGGTGAGCTATTGGCATCAATTGAAAAAATTGTGTCAGTAACTTCTTGTAATGAAGGAATAGCATTTATCATATTGTTCTCATCATCCGAGATACAAATCTCTATACAACTAAGAGCACTGTAGTGACTGGTGCTAGGTTCATGACCAAACAAGTTCTGTTAGAAGTTAACGGCCCCTTCAGCAATAGTTTCATTTCCTTCCAACCAATTATTATTATCGTCTTGTATCCTTATAATAGTCAATATCCTTCTTTTATCTTTGATAGTGGCATGGAAATAAGTAGTGTTGGCATACCCTCATTGAACCACTTAACTCTAGCTTTCTGGCTCAAGATAAAATCTTGAATTTTGAGATATCTTATGAATTCAGCTTTGCATTTGGAGAGTTCACACCTATTATCTGGAGTATTATTAGTGAGGCAAGTACCCTCTAGTTCCCTTATCAAGGTTTCCAAAGGCTCTTCATAAATATCTCCAAAAGTGTTTCTGGACCAAGCACTAAGAGTTTTGGTAGTGTTTTTTTTATCTTTTGTTGGAGAATGTACAGAGGGTTACCGTTGATATTATGAAGAGTGTGTAAGAAGTCCGGATGTTCAATCTAGAAATTAAGGAACTTGAAGTACTTGATGCCTTGAATATTTTCATGGAGAGGATTTAATAATAGAGGGGCATGGTCGGAGCAAGATCTAGATAAATGAGTAACTAAAGTATTGTAAAGGCCATCAAACTAGCTGGTGTTAAAGACTAATCTATCAAGTCTTTTCCAGATGGTGTGAAGAGGATCTCTATTATCATACCATGTCACTTTGGAACTGGTGAATCCAGCATCCTGTAGTCCGTATTCATTGAGGAATTCAATAAAATCAATAATCTCTTCCATCCTGTGAGGTCTCCCTCCAATTTTTTCTTTCTATTGATGATCACATTGAAGTCACCAATAAATCCCCAAGTTTCTTGGAGATTTTTAGCCATGGTTCTTAAATCTGTCCCTAATTCTTTTCTCAAATCCTCTGAGCATTTAGCATACATAATAGTGAGAATGAAACAAGGACAACTACTATGACTTACTTTGATGTGGACATGTTGTTCTTTGTCTTGAAGAATAATAATGGTTATGTCATTGGTCCACATAAGCCAAATTTTGTTGGAGCAACTATAAAAAGCATGGTGCATTTCAAGATTTCTTTTGAATTTTTCAATTTTTCCACTATCCACCATATGTTCCTGTAGGCAGATGAGGCAAGTGGTACTGACATTTCAAAGTTTGCAGTTTCTCAAGAGATCCTTTTGATATTATACCTCTGATGTTCCAAGAAATTGTATTAACCAGCAGAAACTTTCAGGGTAGAATTTTGTAAGTTTTGAGCATCCTCCGGGGAATCTTTTGTAGTTCTGTTGTAGAACTGACTATCACCAATGTTTTGATGATTCCTCGGAGATAGATTGTTGAAGATGGTAATACTATGTTGCTCATGTTTCCCCATCTTCATAGGATCCTCTAGTTTGCAAAAGTGGTTTCCCCAATTAGATTAATCATTAGAGAATGATCTTTTCAGATCATCATCTTGACACTTCATAAACATATCTTGATTTTGTCCTTCTCCAGTCGAATTGTTCATTTCCTGGGAGTTATTCACTTGAAATGTTGTTATTTTATTGCTAGAATCAGGTAGGTCTGGGTCAGGAGTTTGAGCTAAATTTCTTACATCTCTTTCTCCCAAATCAGCCTTTTCATTATTGACATTTGGAGGGTGATCCATCTTAGTAAGGATTAAGTGAGGCCATGATTGCTCTACTTCACTTCTCTATCCTTGCACACTTCCTTCCAAATTAACTTTTTTAGGGATGTGAACTTTGCCTTTGAACCTTTGTTTTTTAGTCGGAAGGTCTTTGAGGAGATTTGGTTCATTGATGTTAACATCCTCTTTGTTTCTTCGAACTTGCTTTTCTATTTTCTCCAGATAAGGTTGCACTTCTTTTCAAGCTTTCCTGACTCTTAGATCATGATGGATCCTTTCACTCTTATCATTTTGCCTTTCATTCATCTTGCTTTGTCGTTCGCTGTCCCATCTTGTACTTTATTTAATAAACAATATTTTTTCATCATTTTCTTGCTCGTGCTCCTTGTTCTTGTTCACATCATTATTCTCAATGGTTAAGTCCATCATCTCCTGTACAGAAAGGTGATTGAACATGTTGTTGTTCTCATGTTTGCTACTGTTAACGTCCAAAAATAAAATTTCCTCCATCTTGTTTAGTTGTTGGTTCACCCGGTTAGTCTCCTTCTCATTGTATTCCCTTTTCCTTTCTTCTTTTCTACATGTTTCCATCCCTCTTCTATTTCACTAGTTAAGGCCTCTAGATCTTCTTGGAAATTCATATCCATATGCATCTCTTTTTGCTGAAGAAAACTCTGATTAGCAGAAAAAGTTTCAGAAGTCATACCTGGATTTTGCGTGGTCCCTTTGATTCTATGCTTGTCATTGTTTCTTTCTTTTTGGGATTCAACTTCTTTAATATTTGCTCCGTTGAAGTTTTAATTTTTTTTGCTGATAAATTTGATGGATGAACTCGCATTTCTCTTTTGTATGCCCTTGATTTTGCAACGGACACAAAATTTAGGGATATTTTGGTACTCAATCTTTTGATTGAAGGCTTTCATTTGTCCTTCCGAGCTTTTTATTGTGTCACTTGTATTTTAGTAATCAAAGGCTTCATGAGGTCTATTTCCAACCTTATCTTGGCTGTTGCGGGTCTCGTCTTTGATTGAGTTGTTTTTTCCATGACAATGGGGGTGCCTATTGGTTCCATAGTTCTATATAGAGCTGCCCATTCATAGTAGTGCCATGTGAGGTCTGGTAAATTGATCCACAGTAATGAAGCTAAAGTCGTTTCTTTGTTTGGTTTGAAATTTGTCCTCCATCTTTGGATTTTCATCGAATGATCTCCAATTAACTGAATGAAGTTGTAGGAAGCTATAGTGTTGTAGTCTTCTTCACTTTCAGCATCAATGAAAATGTGTTTCCTATCTTTTGCCCCAATTTCACATGGCCTTTGATTGATACATTTTTTTCGAATCTTCCCTAATTTTATCAATTTGTGGGCGATTTCGCTCGAATTTACCCACCATAGTCCATTTGTAAGTATCATCTAAGAGGTTGTGTTCTTCTTTGGTAAAGCTGACAATAGATTTTCCATTAATTATTTCATGTTTCCTTGATTGTTTTTTGATTCTACCTTTGATGAAGTTCTTGGATTGAAAACCCAAAGCGCTCTTGTAGCTCGATTGATCATCGAAGTTGGTGCTTTGTCCATAGTTATTGGTACTCCTGTTGTAGTTGTTTAATATTTTGGAGTTTATGGCTAAAAGGGGAAAAATGATCGAATCTGGTGGGTCTGTGGTCTGGGGCCTTTGTCCCAAGGAGGTCGATGGCGAGTCTCATGCCTAAGCTTCCCTTTGACTAGCTGTTACCGGAAAATTCTTTCCATTGCTGTAATTGAACTTAGTATTTTTATAGAGAGAGTTTTACTGATCATAAATATTGAAAATAGACTTTTCTCCTAGAAATTGGGTGTTGCTATTTAATTCGACTCTCTAGTTGTTCCTAAGAAAGCAGAAATATAAATAGTCTGCTCTATTCAAAGTGTCCCAATTCTATTAAAATGGTTCTATTGATCTTGGACATCAATTCAAAGTGAATGGATGAAGAGTTAAGCAATATTTGGGAGTACCCTAAGAGGTTACCATGATTGGTATGATTTATCTTGAGGAACCTAGGATGTAAGGAACCATCTCATGCCACAACATTAAATAAAGTGCTTCTTGGGAGGCAACAAAAGCACTTAACTTCTTGTCATTTTTAATTTCTTTGTTTTATTTGTTTTGCTAAATGTTTTTCAAAGAGTCTTCCAACAAAAAAAAAGGTTTCCGCATGTGAATAATCATCCAATGCAGCCTCAACAATAGCACAAATTAGTAAAAAAAAACAACAAATTCGTAGTGTACCTACGGTAGAGATGCAAAACACAAGGGATTATTTTGAATCTACAGGGAAAGATATATAAGAGATCAATTTGGTTCATTTATCTCCTTTTTTTCTTCTTTTCATTTTTCCGAGACATCCTTTGGAACTACAAGGGAGATTTTATTGAAATACCTACTCCATTACATGTTTATAACGAAAAATGATAGACATACATATTTAACTAATTTAAACACTAAAGTTTGGTCTTGTTTAGTTTCTAGTGATAATTTCTAAGAACAAGGAACAAAGGTTTTTTCTTATGCGGAGTAATTCCAGGCAAAACATCAGTGTGAATGTCTTCTCTTTTCATCCCATGAGGCAACTTCCAATAAAAAGCGTAAAGAAGATTAGAGAGTACAAGTTCCACATTTGCCACACCAAGTGCAATAGTTGGGCATCCTCTTCTGCCTGCTCCAAATGGAATCAACTCAAAATCTTTGGCCTTTAAAATTAATATCATTATTCAAAAACCTCTCAGGTATAAATTCTTCTGAATTTTTCCATATTTCAGGATCCCTTCCAATTGCCCAAGTGTTAACATATACTATAGGTTTTGGTTTAATTTCATATCCTTCTAGTATGGAATTTTGCATCGTCTCTCTTGGTAGTAGCAATGGAGCCAGTGGATACAATCTTAATGTCTATTTTACCACTGCTTTGAAATATGGAAAATTTTGGACATTATCCTCATTCACTATGGACTTTTTCCCAACCGATTCTCTAATTTCTTCTTGAACTTTCTTCATGGAATTCAGGTTTACCATCAAGGCTATCATTGCCCAAATTATTGTAGCTGCGCTACTGTCTGTTCCAGAAACTAGCATATGTTGGGTATAGCAAGAGTTAATGGAAAATGGAGGGAAGATGAAAAGAGGAATTGGAAAAGATTCTCTTATGCTTTAAGAAAATGCATTTCTCCGTCATTGGTGGTGGAAAGAAAAATTGAGGTGTTTAAATAGAGAAACACTTCTACTAGTTGTTAAAAGGGTTGGAAAGAGGGATCCCCTCACGCCGTCGTCGTCGTCGCTCGGCTTGGCTACGGCTACGGCTTTGCCTTCAGCTTCGGCTTCAGCTTTGGCTTTGGAAAATGATCGAGAGATTATTTTTTGGACAAAGTTTGTTTTAATTATTTAATTAATTATTTATTTATTTAATTAAATTAAATTAAATGGCAAAAATGTTTCAATTATTTAGTTAATTAACCAAAATGTTCCGACCCGACTCGGATCTGCGCGACCCATTTTATTTAAAACACTTTTCTGTTTTATTTGAATTTTCCGCCGTTTGAGATGACTGTTCTGAAAGGTTGCAAATTTTAGGAACAACCATGACCGTTTGAAAGGTTGCAAGCTTTCATAAATGGTCGTGTGGTTTCTGAAAGGTTGCAACCTTTCGGAACCAGTTCCTCTTGTCTATAAATACCTTTGATTCCTCAGAATTTTACTTATGAAATTTTTGAATTCTTCTTCTTCTGCACAAAACTTAATCGTGTACTTTACTGTTACTGAGTCGCTCGCTGACACCGGTGTTTTAGGTATCAATACACTGGTGATTAAGATCATTCTATCCTGGGAGGGTATATTCCAATTCAAACCTCAGATACTAGAGGGGAATATTTTTTTTAAGGGGACATTGTGCATTCAATGGGCTTGATCTTCTTTCAATTCTGTTTATTACAAATTCTGGTACGTTTTACAGATTTAGTTTGTGTTAATTAATTTCTGTTATTCACCGGTTGATTAAAACTTTGGTAACTTAGTATTTTTGCAAAGTTTTCCTGTTATCACTAGTACTGTTTTAAACACAGATTGTATAACAATCTTAAGGAAATTATTATATTTTTTGTTAATCTGTGTTTCTGGTAGAGACAAATACCTTCGTGGTTTTATACTGCTATTGAGTTTGAAATTTAACGGATTGCTTACTGAATCAGTTGTTTCAATTTTTGTTTAGAAGAAATGGAAATTGACAATGCTACAACTTCGATGGTTGTTGATGCACCAACCCGAACTGTTGTACCACCAGCAGAGAAACTGGAAAAATTCTCTGGTGTGAATTTCAAAGGATGGCAGCAATGGATATTTTTCTTGCTTACCACTCTTGGTCTGCATAAATTTACCAATGAAGAAACTCCAGTGTCTACTGCTGATATGACAGACAGAGAAAAGTTCATGGTCATTGAAGCATGGAAACAGGCAGACTTCCTTTGTAAGGGCTACATTTTAAGTGCTTTAGAGGATGACTTATATATTGTCTACAGTGCAGTGACAACTTCGAAAGAATTGTGAAATGCACTTGAGAAGAAATATAAGACAGAATATGCATGCTTGAAAAAGTTTGTGGTCGCACATTTTTAGACTATAAAATATCAGATAGTAAAACTATTGGATCACAAGTGCAAGAACTTCAACTTATTTTCCATGATCTGATTGCTGAGGATATGGTAGTAAATGAAGTTTTTCAGGTGGCTGCAATGATCGAGAAGTTACCTCCTTCGTGGAACGACTTCAAGAATTATTTAAAGCACAAACGCAAGGAAATGAAGTTTGAAGATCTTGTGATTTGGCTCAAGATCGAAGAATATAATAAAACCGCCGAAAAGAAGTCTTGTGGGAATTCGATGATAATGGGAGTTAATATTGTTGAAGAAGTTTCTGCCAAAGGCAAGAAGAGAAAGAAGTCAAACGGACAGAAGTCAGAACAGGCCAAGAAGAAATTCAAGTGCAACTGTTACAACTGTGGTAAGGCTGGTCACAAGTCTTCTGACTGTCGTGCTCCAAGAAACGACAAAGACAAAGGCAAGAGTCAAGCAAACATCGTGAAAGAGATGGAAGATGCAGATGACCTCTGTGCAATGATTTCGGAGTGCAACTTAGTTGAAATTCCCAAGGAGTGGTTTTCTCGACTCAGATGCCACTCGACATATTTGCTCTGCAAAAGAAGCCTTTGCAACGTATACTCCTGCAGAGTTCGATGAAGATCTGTTCATGGGGAACACAACAACAACAAGGATTGTAGGAACTAGAAAAGTAATGTTGAAAATGACATCCGGTAAGGTGTTTACTTTGAACAACGTTCTGCACGTTCCTACTATTAGGAAGAATTTAGTTTCTGCTGCACTGCTCGTTAAGAACGGGTTTAAGTGTGTCCTAGTTAGTGACAAAGCTGTAATAAGTAAGAATGAGATGTTCTTAGGAAAGGGCTACCTCACTGATGGCCTCTTCAAACTGAATGTAATGGTTGTTGACACTATTAATAAGAAATCTGGTTCTGTTTACTTATTGGAGTCAAATGATTTATGGCATGCCCGTTTGGGACATGTAAATTACAAAGCCTTGTAAAAATTGATTACTTTAGAAGTATTTCCTGATTTCAAATGTGATTAATCAAAATGTGAAATTTGTGTGGAATGTAAGTTTGTTAGACATCCTTATAAGTTTGTTGACTAGAATTCAAAACCTTTAGACTTAATTCACACAAATATATGCGATATGAAGTCAATACCATATCGTGGTGGGAAAAAATATTTTATAACTTTTATTGACAATTGCACTCGATTTTGTTATGTATATTTGCTTAATAGTAAGGATGAAGCAATTGATGCATTTAAGCAATACAAAAATAAAGTGGAAAATCAATTGAATCTAAAGATAAAAATGATTCGGAGTGATAGGGGTGGAGAATACGAATCTTCTTTTGCAGAGATATGTTTGGAATATGGTATTATTCATCAAACTACTGAACCCTATACACCACAGTCAAATGGTTTGGCGGAACGGAAGAATCGAACATTAAAGGAACTGATGAATGCCTTAATAATCAGTTCTGGTTCACTGCAAAACCTGTCGGGGAAGCCATCCTTACGGCTAACAAGATACTCAATACGGTACCCCATAGAAAAATGCAATCAATTCCATATGAGTTATGAAAAGAAAGGAAATCCAACTTTAAATATTTCAAAGTGTGGGGGTGTCTAGCCAAGGTAGAGGTTCCTTTACCCAAGAGGGTGAAGATTGGACCCAAAACAGTGGATTGTGTGTTTATTGGATATGTTGTGAACAGTAAGGCCTGTCGGTTGTTGGTTCACAAATTTGATAATCCTGAAATTTATGTTAATACGGTAATTGAGTAAGATAACACTGAGTTCTTTGAACACAGTTATCCGTATAAAATTGAATGTGAGTCGACAAGTGAAAGACCTAAACAACCACGGGAAGAATCAACGGAAAACACACTACCTAACGAGGATCCTAGGCGTAGTAATCGTCAATGGATATCCATTTCATTCGGACCATATTTTATGGCATTCTTGCTTGAAAATGAGCCTCAAACATTTAAAGCAGTGATGTCTTCATCTGAGTCAACTTATTGGAAAAATGCAGTCAATAGTGAGATCGAATCAATTTTAAGTAACCATACTTGGGAATTGGCTGATCTTCCTCCAGGAAATAAACCTTTAGGATCAAAGTGGATCTTTAAAAGGAAAATGAAAGCCGATGGGACTATTGACAAATATAAGGCTAGACTTGTAGTCAAAGGATACAGATAAAAGAAAAGGTCTGGACTACTTTGATACATACTCTCCAGTAACAAGGATAACATCAATTAGGATGTTAATAGCACAAGCGGCAGTGCATGATCTTAAAATCCACCAGATGGATGTTAAGACAGCCTTCTTAAATGGAGAGTTGGAGGAAGAAATTTATATGGAACAACCTGAAGGGTTTGTAGTTCCTGGTAAAGAAGAGAAAGTGTGCAGACTTGTTAAGTCGCTTTATGGACTCAAAAAAGCACCCAAACAATGGCATGCTAAATTTGACCAAACAATGTTGGCAAATGGATTCAAGATTAACGAATGTGATAAGTGTGTTAACATTAACAACGCTCCGAATCATGAAGTCATTGTTTGTCTGTATGTTGATGACATGTTAATAATGAGTAAAGATATTGACGATATAAATGCTACTAAGCACATGTTATCCATCAAGTTCGATATGAAGGACTTAGGAGTTGCTGATTTGATCTTAGGGATCAGGATTCTCAAAACTCCTCAGGGACTAGCATTATCTCAATCTCATTATATTGAAAGAGTATTGGATAAGTTCAAGTACTTGAATTTCAACAATGTCAAAACTCCAATTGATTTAAGCTTTACATTTCAAAAGAATGAAGGTGAAAGTGACTCTCAATTGAAATATGCCAGAGTGTTGGAAAGTTTGATGTATATTATGAATTGTACGCGACCAGATATAGCATGTG
>JAJONR010004653.1:0-57063 GCA_029582245.1 Solanum etuberosum | reverse complement strand
AATTAATTTTTATACAACACATATGTATACCGAATGGGTCTATTTGTATATTTCGGTATACAAATGGGTCCTGCAATTAATTTTTATACAACACATATGTATACCGAATGGGTCTATTTGTATATTTCGGTATACAAATGGATCCTGCAATTAATTTTTATACAACACATATGTATACCGAATGGGATGGCAAAAAACATGGAATGTTTGCTGCGAATTACAAATAAAATAAACTATAGCTATAACATTTAATTTGAATTAATAGTTTGCTATTTCATACAATTTTCCAAAAAAAAAAAAAGACTCAATTCACCCCTATGTTGTCTTATTTAGTTGTCAAGTCTATCACAATGTTTGTTGTTTAATAAGATAGTCTATTTTGACCATCTCTTGCAAGGATTTTCAAACTATGCAAATTGGATGTTGAAAGAATAAGACGTTATAAAATGTTTTGATTTTAAATTAGTCAATATTTCGACTATCTCTCTTCTTGATTTTAAATTAGTCATAATTTCATAATTTCATAATTTATTGATTTTAAATTAGTCATAATTTCATAATTTATTGATTTTAAATTAGTCAATAAAATGTTTTGATTTTAAACTAGTCAATATTTAAACTAGGCGTTTTTTTTATGTAGAACAACTTCATTATTCTATAATTGATCCTTTAATTATTAGTATTAGTTTTTATAAGCACCATGGTTTCATATTTCGACTATCTCTCTTCTTTTACTAAAAAAATAAAGGATTAATCTTTTCTCTTTGTTTTACTGTATTTTAAATTAATTATAACTTAGATCTCAAAGTCAAGAAAAAAAAATGGAACTATAAACCGAAAGATATAGATTTGTCTCACTCGTGAATTGAAAAACTATTGCTTGACAAGAGGAGATTGCTCATGTGGTAAACACCCTCTCCACTCTTCGACCTTTAAGATAGTGAATTCTTAAAGGGAGACGAAAGTGAGTCATGTTGGGCAACAAATATAATTGATTGATACTATTATATACACTACAATACAACAACAAAATGTTGAAAGAATAAGACGTTTTAAAATGTTGTGATTTTAAATTAGTCAATGAGAAACATAGAGATGCTTGGGATTTACAATACATTCAACTCCTACTACAACTGCTACAAAATTCTTCACTGTTTCATTATTTGATTTCTTCTACCAAATAAGTATTTTTGGATCAACATTATTATTATTATTATTATTATTATTATAACTCATGACAAACATATAAAATAATAATACTAACTAATCTTGTGCGTTGATTTATTGTCTCATCAAGTCTAAATCAAAGGGAGTACCAAACAAACATACACTTTATTTCAAACTTCGATTACATTATCCTATTGGAATATTTTTTGTTGATGACTTTAAATAGTTTGTTATCACATTACAATTTTTTTTTCTTTCAAAAGTAACCATTTCAGTAAGACTAAAAAGAAAAATCTTTTGGGACTAATAATCTTGGAATGTTAGGTTCTAAAGATCATTATAAAAGAACTAGTCATTCTGGATTTTTAAATCCCAATATATGATTTTCTAGCTATGTTTATTTTTTTAAAAAAAATTTGGTAATGATGCACAATATTTTTTTTGAATGCCAATTTCTACTGTAAGAACTCTATCGATCCATTAGGCTAGGTACTTGGTTTGTGTTTTAGATTCATTATGAATGTTAATTATTCTTGTCCTTGTTACTATTACTTAAGTCAATGCCTAATTGAGATTTTCTACATCAATAATATTCTCTTAAATGAAGGTATTTGCGCTTAGATGTCGGTTCAAGATCAGCTTCATGAACACCAAAGTTTATGTTTGATCATAGTTTTAGGAGTAGTCTTTGAAATTTACCTTCAAATATTTGTTTGATCATGAAATTTAATTAATTTTTAAAAATCTGATCTTCAAATATTAGCGAATTCCCAAGAACCAGATTTTTGGATTTTCCACTCAAATAACTTCAATACTTTTCTAATTAAGCTAAATGAAATGTATATGTCCAAACACAATTTCAAAATTTAAATTTTCAGATTTCAATTCCAAAGATTTTTTTTATGGCTAGACGATCATGGTGGGTGACTGCGGGAGATTAGTTTCAAGCCACTGCTTCGAGAGCTGCCTACGAAAGAGATTGCTTGAATGCCGGGCCATCTACTCGCGAAATCACCCCGGTCCGAACCCTCTCAGCTCTCAGTTTGTCTTGTGCAGGAGATGGAATTTTCACAAAGCACGTGAACAATGAAAAAAAAAAGATATCTCGGTAACGAAAACTATAGGGGGCTGTATTGGCGAGATCCAACGGTGAACAGCTGCCCAAAAGAAAAACCGCCTGGAAGTCCGAGGACCTTGGGTGGGGTGGGCCATTCCATCAAATCTTTGAGAAGGGGCCCAATCTCGTATTTGATGGTCGGCGTGGCGATAGGCTTCGTTTCTACGACTGCCTTCCCAGCTGTTGAAAGACTGAGCGAGAACGGTAAAGGGCGCACAATGGTGCTTTTACGAAAGTATGGTCACCGATGACTAATACCTTCTCGAGATTATCGAACCTGAAATCCACTTTCCAATGTATGCATGACTAAAGTGAAATTTGACACAACAGATTGAGTTGAAACTATACTACCAATAACCAACTACTAATATTAAATGCTAAAAGTTTAGTTGACGTATTCTTTAATATTTGACCATTTGATGCATGGCCTATGCCCTACTTCCACTTGTTCAACCTTAAGTAGAACAACTTCATTATTCTATAATTGCTCTTCTTTAATTATTATTATTAGTTTTAGAGAAAATGGTCTAAAGCCCCCTAACCTATACCCGAAATCCCAACTATACACTCTAACTTTACGGGTGTTCTATTACCCCCTGAACTTTATATTTCTCTATTTTCTACACACTTAAGTGCTGCCCTGTCATAGGAGGTGAGAACACCTCCTCTAGGCGCGTTAGAAGGTGAGAACACCTTAAATTTTGACGAAAATTTTCTCTTTCTCCAACGGTCATCTTCCCCACCATTAAATAAACCATTGTTTCTTCTTCCCCACCATTAACCCTTGTTTCTTTTATAAAAATTTCACGGTTTTCTCTCAAAAATAAGTAGGGTTTAGTTGTTTATGTTTATTTCTACTTCAAATCTTGAATTTAGGGTTTGTAATCTGCTCTAATTCCTTATTTAGGTCTCTAATTTGAATTTTGAATTTTCTCAAAATTCATCAAAAATGGCAAATGAAAACTTGAATAAGCTTTGTATGGATGAATCAGACCCAATGCTCAACGCTGTAGTGAGATGCAAACATGGAATTTTGCTGAATTTGCAAACTTCTTGGTCGAAATTAAATTCGGAAAGAAGATTTTGGTCTTGCCCATGCTATGGTGTATGTGTTTTTCCTTGTATTCTTGCTACACTTTATATTGAACGATGCTAATGTACTATTTTTGAATTATTTTCAGTCTAAAAATTGCAAATTTTTTCGATGGAGGGACAAAGAAGAAGTGGATCCAAGATCAAGTTTTATCCTTCCAAGATTGGTGAACAAAATCAATGAGTTGGAGCAAGAATTATGAATTAGACACGTTCATATTGACAACTTGAGTAACTCTAATTTGTTATTGGAGAGGAGACTCAATAGAAGGTGGAAATGGTGTTGGTTTAAAAGGAAGATACTTTTGTGTATTTTGATTTGTGTTGTTGCAATGTTCATCAGCAACCAATCTATTCAAGGGTAGTATTTGATTTGAATTTCTCTTTAATTTGTATTGTTGTTATGTTTAATCAGAATTGTCAATGTATGTGACAAATTTTGTATCTATGATGTCAATTGAAGCTTGTATTAATATGCAACACTTCATTTGTAAACTGAACAACCAACAACCTAGTCATTCATTCATACTTCAACATAGATAACACAACACCATTTGTAAAACACATAACCAACACAACATTATTTTTATAGTCAATTAAACCAACACAACACCATATGTAAACACACCTGAATAGCCAATACAATTCGATAGACAACACAACAACATTTCATAACACAACATCACCATTCATTCATAAGGCCTCACATAAGGCAGAATTTACCAAAATAAAGTCATATTCATAAGGCCTCACATAAGGCAGAATTTACCAAAATAATGTCATATTCAAAAGACCTCACATAAGGCAAAATTTACCAACAAACAAAATCCAAAATAGTAGGCCCTTAATGCAGCATGTCTCGACTAACTTAAAAGTGCTTAAATACATCAACATCACTACAATTTCCATGAAATCTTTGACTGTGAGGAAGTGTCATTTTGACTTGGATTATTTGAACTACTTCCCATTGTCTTCTTTCTTTGCTTCTCTCTAAGCTCATGAAGTTTGCTTGTTGAGATTGCTGCTTTACCATTCCATTTCAGCTTACTTGTATTACTTGGTGTATAACCAATGTCACCAGTTACATCAGATGATCTTGTAATTTTTGCTTGTCCAGTAGAGTAGATCTTACTACTTGGCATGCCAGGCTACAGTAAAATTAGGATTATAATTCAATATTTAAGTTGTTTAAATAAACAAAATAGTTTAAGATATAGCAAAGACTCACATTCATGACTTTGAAGCCATTTGCAGCTTGAAACGCATCCATTCCCATGACTCTTGGTCTTTTCTATGTAGATGTGTTTCCCCTGCTTCTACCTCTTCCTCTTTTAGTAGTACCAGCTACTGAAGATGATGCATGATAAGTAGGAGGAGTAGAAGAGGATGCAAGAAAATCAGTAGGTAAGGGAGGTGCACTAAGTGCTACTGATGATGTTTTTTTGGTCTTCCTCTTCCTCTTTTTAGTGGAGGCTCACCTTCTGATGGTGCTGATGGAGTTTTTTATACATATAAGAGAAAAAGTAAGTCATAAATTAAGAAAAAGTAAAACAAGTTCAAATATTACCTTTGATTTGCCTTTTCCCCTACCTTAACATGTTGGTTCTGCCCTTACTGATGCAGTAGGTGATGGTGCACTATGTCTTGTTGATGACTCAACACCTTCTCTTTGAGGACACCCTCTCTTGTTATGGCCTTTGACATGACATATACTGCAAGTCATTGCAAGTCCAGTCCTAGGAAGCTTCCCAGATTTCTTAGTTTCTCCAGCTTCTTTCCTTCTACACTTAGGTGACCTACCAGGCATGTTTGTGATTTCTGGTGGCTCAATGGTGGGGTTTGTAAAAACTGGTCACATCTCCATATTTTTGAGTGGTTCATTAACATTGGCATAAGTCCTCAAGTAAGTTTCCTTACTGTAGCAGTTGTCTATATAATCATAAAGAGAAAATCTCTTAAAGTATAATGTAGCCACAGCATGCGGACATGGTATGCCCCTTAACTGCCACACCCTACAACTATAAGTTCTCCTAGCAATATCCACTTTGTGTTGATAAAGCCCTTCTTTCACTTCAAATCCAGCAACTCCATTAAACTCAATGGTACAGTCCTTAGACCTACTAATGTTCTCCTCTAAAACCTTCAGAGCCATTAGAGAGAAATTACACTTCCAAGTACTTGGAAACTCCCTTAAATTGGCTATTCTTGTCATCATCTTCACTCTTATTTCTTCAAGCATAGTAATGATGGTCTTGTGTCTAGCAGCCAAGATCCATGCATTAAAACACTCAGACATGTTGTTGTCTACAGAGTCACACTTCACTTCAGTATTGAAGTAAACTTTGCACCAATAATTAATGTTGTAGTATATTAAGTCATCCATCATTTTTTCTGTACCTAACAACTTCATTTTCTCTATATTTTTCCTTAATTGAGACTCAAATGTACTCTTAGCTATCTTCCAAAATTGTTGTCTTCTTTGAAGACCCCTCCAATCCTTAGCCCAGTTAGCTAATATGTGCCTAGCACACATTCTATGTTCACACTTAGGCAATACATTTGTAATTGCTCCATAGATTCCCTGCAATAGATGATAATTAGGTCACAATTACATATATAAATTGAAAATTACAAAATAAGTTCACATACCTTCTGCATATCTGTAATCATGGTGAGACCTTCACTATCTCCAAGTCCCAGATCATCCCTTATGCACTTGACAAACATGGTCCATGAGTTTTTGTTCTCCTTCTCAACTACTGCCCAAGCAAGTGGCAGCATCTGATTGTTGCCATCCTTGGCTACAGCAACTAACAGTTAGCCTTTACAAACACCTTTTAGGAAACAATCATCTAAGCCTATGCATTTCCTACAATGTATCCATGCATTCCTTAAAGCATCAAAACAGATGTAAAAACTCTGAAATATTGATTTGCCTTCTGCTTCATGTTCACCAACTTTTACAACACAATTGGTCCCTGGATTGGTCCTCAACACTTCATCCTTGTAGTCAAGTATTCTTCCAAATTCCACAACATGATCACCCATTATATCTTTCAACACTTTAGCTCTTGCTCTTCTCACAGTAGTATTGCCAACATAAAGTTTAAACTTTTTCCTAATCATCTCCTGCAACTTGAAGACTCTTATGTTTGGTTGCTCAGTTATTCTTTCTCTGAAGGCTTCAGATAAAAACTTTGCATTGCACAAGTAATTTCTAGTTGTCTTATTGCAAGTATGCTTTGGATTGTAAGTTTTTATCATGAAATTATTTGTTGTCTTGTCAAGATATCCATACAAAAGCTATAGACAACCATCTTTGCATCTAACTCTAACTTTCTTTGGCTCATTCATCCATTTCTCCACCTGAACCCTCCTTCTAACTGCATATTTAGTTACTGCCTGTGTAATTCTTTCACATCTTTAAACACCATGCCCAACTGCCACAGAACTTTCTTTGCAGTAGGATCATGAATGATTTTTTAAGTTGTTGTCCTCCTCTTTCTTGACAACTTTACCCTTCTTGCTCTACCAGATTCATGCTCATCATCATCACAACACTCATCTTCATCTAACTCAAAACTATCCTCATCAGAACTTGCAAAGTAAGGCTCATCACCTCCTAGCCTTCCTTCATGACTTACTTTACCTGTTTCAGTTTCATCAAAACCTAGATCTAGTCCAGCTTCACCTACTGGAACCTCTTCATTGTCAGCTGGTACTCTTTCCCTTCTTTTCCTCCTTTGAAAAGTTCTCTTTTCAGCCCTCAACTCCCTAACCTCTTCATGTACATCACTACCATACTCTTCCTCATCATCATCTCCAACTAATTCAGCTTTAGACTCAACACTATCCTCAATTGAATAATTAGAACCCTCTACTTCTTCTTTTGAGAAATCAGGTCCAGCAGGACCAACATCTATATCATCATCTCCTACAACATCTGCAGTAGCAGTAGTGAAAGGAGGTGTGGTAGTGGAAGGAGTTGAGGTGAAAAAGTAGCAAAAGGGTCCTCACTATTTAAATGGTCTTCACCTACCCCAAATTTAAAGTTTTCACTCTCACTAAGCCTTGTATTAAAAGCTGAACCAGATTCTCTCATATCCACATGACTACCATTTTCTATTAACATGGGCCCCACAATTGGCTCATCAACCAAATGCCTAACAAATACCTCCACTACATCCCCATCTTCCAAGGAACACATCATGTCTAAAATATTCTTATCATTATCAACATCTATCAAAATGCCACTGTTAGGAGCTTTAACACTAAAGGTGCAGGTTGTACTATATCCCAATTCTCTAATATAGTCTCTCAACTCAAAATATGACATTTTATCTACATCAACATCCAAAAAATCTGTAATTTTTCCACCATTATATATTGGTTCCCCTGTACTTAAATCTAACACCCCACCATGGAACCACCTTAGAGTAATCAAAGTAAATCCATACATCTCTTATCTGAAGGCAATCAAAAAATCAGAATAGTACTTATAAACATAGTATCATTGTAGCATTATGAACATAATACTAAGACGAACATAAATACAACATAGTAGCATTAGCTTCTCTATGAACATAATACTAAGACGAACACAAATACAACACTCCATGAACATAATACTAAGACGAACATAAATACAAAATTAGGTGACTTAGACGAGAAAGGGAAAAACCTAATTTCATCAAATTTGTGGTCTAATATGGTGTAAATGAATACCTAACACTATAATCATAAGCCACACATAATATTTCACACAATGTTGCTCTTAATTTCACGAATCAATAGAAACCCTAAATCAATTGATAAAGCACAAACTCGAAGTAAGGGATAAAGAATTATCCTTTTACTAAATCAGTTGATAAACTACGAAATCAAGTTCAAAATACGCAGAAAAAGCCTTCGATCATCACCAGAAATGCATATGCAAATGGAGAAGGAGATGGAAATGAGACCCGTGAAAATACGCAGAAAGGAGATGATTTTTGTGTATTTTTACGTCTTTTGGAGGGAATGAAGAAAAAACAAGAGTTGGGAGTTGAAGTGGGTGGGGGACCCGGCGCATGCAATCACGTCGGCCAATATATTTGGTTTATGTGGACAGAGCCACACTTAAGTGTGTTGAAAATAGAGAAATATAAAATTCAGAGGGTAATAGCACACCCGTGAAGTTGAAATTTCGGGTATAAATTTGGGGGCTTTAGACCATTTTCTCTTAGTTTTATTAGCATCATGGTTTCATATTTCGACTACGTTTTCTCTCTTCTTTTTCACTAATAAGTAATAATAAAGGATTAATCTTCTCGTTGCTTTACTATATTTTAAATTAATTATAAGTCAAACCTCAAAGCCAAGAAAAAAATGGAACTTAGGCTGAAAAATATAGATTTGCCTCACTCGTAAATTGAAAAACTATTGCTTGACAAAAGGAAATAGCTCATGTGGTAAACACCCTTTACCTTCAATTTTAACGTCGTGAAATCTAATCACCAAATGAGCAAAGAGGAGAGTGAGTAAACAAAAATTATTGCTCTCCAGTACAAAATTCTCAAAACCTACAAAATACTCTATACATAAAATAAAAAAAGATTAACCAACGTGTGATGAACGCTTATTTTTGTAAAATAGAAACACAAGTAAATGATCAAATTTAAATGTCTAAAATCTCAAAAGGTAAATACGAGGCAATTAGCTAAGTAAGAATATCACTTGCCAAAAACTATAATGGAGACATCATGAAAGCTATGATACTTCTCAGCGAGATTCTCCTCTTTTTTTTTTGGACAACCGTGGTGTCCGAGCCAGCTTTCGCACACCTTGACTAATTCCACAGGATATCACCGCCGAATTCTCAACCACTTCATTGACTACTAGGTCACACCCTTGAATGCCCTCTTTTTTTCCACCACAACTCATCCAAAAAAGAAAAATAAAGGGAAACGAACACGAGTCATGTTGGGCAACAAATATAATTGATTGATACTATTATATACACTACAATACAACAACAAATAAGTTAAAATGGTGAACCCCCTAAGAAATAAGACTGAACCAAAAAGTAACACACAACAAAAAGGCTGAGGAATTTGTGGAATAGGGTCAGAATGGAAGTGAAGGGTTTTGGCTCTCTCCCCTCCAATAATTTGACTAGCATTCCGCACCACAATAATCAAAAAAGGTAGAGAAAGATTTGCTAAAACAGATTGACTAACGAATTTCTAAATTTGGGAAGATGGAGAGAGGCCCCCTTCAGACCTCCGAGCAGCCTGGCCTGTAACCGATGACTTGTCTGAACCACGAACATTATATCTCTCGTAAACTTTGTCACGGTTCTCTGACCACCAAGTCTCCGCTTGGTGCTCCCCGAATCTTCTGCGGCTGCAGATTCAATTACAACAGAACCAAGTATTATATCAGAATAATTGGAAGCAATGTTATCTGAGCACAAAACAGATTTAAGCAAAAATAGGTAACACTTGAAAGTTTTCCAAGATAAAAAATTTGAATATTTTAAAAGAGGATTATTCCCCGATGGTGTAGTTCTAGATATAAAATATTTTGTTGTACGAGGGGACCATGCAACCGTGGTATATCATTAGTAAGTTGAGCAAAATCAGTCAAGCCAATTACCTGAAGCGAACTCGTTTGAGATCTCTAGTGCCATCTCGAAGAGCCATTAGGGTAATATACACTCCAGGCTCGTATTGTTCAATCCATTCAGCCTCAATTTGGTTAGGGTTGCCAGAAGGCAGAGAATTTCTTGATTTCAATCCGTTTCCATTGTCTTGTAAGGATTCAGCGTCTTCGTTATCAACAGCTTGAGATGCACTATTGATGTTCACCTGTGCCTCGCTACCATTAGGCAGTCTAACTTCACCTCGATCATCTGTACCATTGGAGGTCAGGATTTGATTGTTTGTAATAGATTCAATGCTACCAGAATCCCTTTGGTATCTGGTAGGGCTTTGCATTCCATATGTACTGAAGTCCATGCTGGTTTGAGAGGCCATGTAAGAGCTAGTGACAGAATCAGATCTCGAATGGCGTTCCCCATTAGCGTCAGGATAGTGAATGCCATTTGAGTCCAAACCATTCGGTAAGTAAGCTAGTTTGAGGCTCTCTACATCATAAGCCCCAGGTGGCAACCTTTCAGCCATGTCTTTGAGCTGTAAAAAGAGCAAATAACAGGGGGGGAAACACCTCACATTCAGCAAATAACAAGGGTCCAAAAAGATAATTCTAGTCAGTCAGCAATAGACGACTTAAATAAATTTGAACCAACATTACATTTCAATTTGAAAAGTTTGCATACAATATATATATATAGATAT
The DNA here is from genome assembly GCA_029582245.1 of Solanum etuberosum. Lineage (NCBI taxonomy): Eukaryota > Viridiplantae > Streptophyta > Magnoliopsida > Solanales > Solanaceae > Solanum > Solanum etuberosum. The sequence goes on along the minus strand of JAJONR010004653.1, from coordinate 46,350 downwards.
AGATATAGATACACACACACACATATATATATGTGTGTGTGTGTGCGTGTGTGTGTGTGTGAGAGAGAGAGAGAGAGTATAAGTGTCTGTTGTGTATGTGTTTGTGTGCACGAAATGTATGAGCATACCTGCGCCATCAGCGACTTCATAGCTTCTTTTGCAGCTTTGCTTTTAGCAGATTCCTCGGCCGCCAAAGCCATTGCTTCCTGGGTTTTTTTTGTTGATTTCTGCAGCTCCGACTCCTGAAGTTCACAACGATGTCTCAGGTTCTCGACCTAAGTCAACAGAAATTACATCAATTTCAAGGAACTGGGAAATAGTATATAACTCGAGCAAAATGTAAAGCACAAAAGGAAAAACTTAACATACCTGAGCCCGTAGTTTGTGAACTTCCTGATTTAAAAGCTCATTGGTCTTCTTCAAACTGTCAGCAATGCTTTTGGAGAATGAAAGTCCTGCAGTGGTAGGTACGGGTGTTGCTGAGCGTGGTGGACTTGGCTTCCTAGAGAAAGGTGACACAGATCTGGAACTAACACCCGATTGGATCATAACTGGTTTTGGAACTGCCCAACGCAGATCTCCAGTGGTCGACACTACATCTTTCAGCTGTAATAAAGGAGCTTGAGAGGAACGACCCAAGGAAAACGTATCAGCTTTTTTCCCTTGTTTGACTGCTTTACTATCTAGCTGCTTGATCAAATCAAGATTGGGTGGCATTCCTGATTTTGCTGATCGTATATCAGCCTTGTCCAGCCTGTCCTTGTTCTCACCAGAAAGGCGAGGTCCAGCACTTCTCCTGTTATTGATTCCGATCTCAGCAACCTTACTCAGTTTTGTAAAACAAGAATCACATACACGATATGGTTTGTTTGGATTTGGAGCCAATGCTGCCCTTATTGCTTTTCTTGAAGTACATGCATGGCAATGCACAAGCCCGCAGTTGTAGCAATTGTGCCGTTTCCTTGTGAAGCCAAAAGCCTGTCTACAGGCTGAACACTGGGACTGCTCAGCACCAGAAACCCATTTGTGAAGACATATCGCAGCAGTGTAATTAGAACCACAAGAAATATATTTCACATGTCTATCCTTCAAAGCTTCAACCAAAGTGGGGGCTTTCCTGTCCTCTACATCCCCGTGACCCAATCTCCCATTGGCTCCCTTGCCCCACGTATAAACCTCATTTTTGGATGTCAAAACAGCCACATGGTATGAACCGCAAGCAATATCTTCAACAATTTCCCCCAAAAGTTTGTCTTCTACCAGGCAAGGCAACTTCCCATCAGAATAAGGATTTCCAAGTTGTCCATAGACGGTACTTCCCATTGTAAAAACATGGCCAGATGTGGTCAAGCAGACAGTTAAACTATGCCCACAAGCAATTTTGTGAAAATTGTAATCAATAAGTGCAGGTACACAAGTAGGTTCCAGTCGAGGTTCTTTATCACCATGTCCAAGACGGTTTTTATCTCCATCTCCCCAAGTAAATAATTTTCCAGATGAAACACTAGCACTAGACTGCGTCACGATAACTTCAACTACAGCAGCAGTATGCCATACTCCACATGCAGCAGCAATTGTCCTCAGACCTGACAAAGACTTCACCTCCCTGGGGAACAATACATTTTCCCTATCACCATGGCCTAAAACACCAAATGTTCCATCCCCAAATGTGAAGAGCTGCCCAGTTGATGTTATTAAAGCAGTATGCCATGGACCGCATGTTACTGATGCAACTTGAAGTCCTTCCAGAGGGCCTGATATTCTCTTTGGTATCCAGTGGCTGACATCAGTGCCATTACCTAGAAGCCCAGCATTGTGTGTGCCGTCCCCCCAAGTATATAATTCACCAGCCATTGTAACAGCGCAGGTGTGAAACTCACCACATGCAACAAAGTCAATGTTGCAAAGGGACAATGATTCAACAAACCGAGGTTGAGTGACATCTTTCCCAACACCATGGCCGAGTCGGCCACCAGATTCTTCACCCCATGTAAAGATTTCACCTTGCCTGGTGACAAGGGCAGCATGCTTGACCCCACAAGCTATATGATGAACATCCAAAACTACATTGGATTCCAGTGGTCTTGGAACAAGCACATCTGCCCTTGTGCTCACCGTACTGGAATTTTTTTCAGGTCCAACCTTGACAATATTATCACATATTACCTCACCCCATATATAAACATCGCCCAAAGCATCGCAATCATCTGGTGCAGAACCATGACTAGAAGTACTGGGGGCACTGGAAACACTAACTCGGAACACGTCTGAAGCAGATCCTTTGGCTTGAATATTCTGCATATTTGCTTGATCCAAAGCTACATGTGACCTTTCAGACTGCACAAAGTTATAAGGTTGATAGCTCTTAGGAGAAGTATTAGGGTTGGAACTTAAGGAAGCGTCTGGAGAGCTAATTTCTTTTGTAGCACTAACAGAACTAGAACTTGGACTATTTGATGTCAAATCTCGACTATCCTGCAAAAATGTTCAGTTGGAGGAGTGAGGAAATTAGAAACTTGATGTTACTTGCATGTCTAATGTGCCCCAATGGGAAGTACTACAACAAAAGAACAATTAAGACTAAAGGAGACTGATTTTTTTTTCTTTATTCATTTTGAAAAAATAAATCAATTATTCTTAAATTAATCAATTAGATAATAATTGAATAATCTCTGATGAGATGAAATCAATTCAAGTCATGAACTAATGCCAATCCAAATGAATCACATTCCTCATTAGGATTACAAATACCAAATTCAGAACAACAGTCCAAACAAGTATCATCTATCACCTTTCCCTAAAAATCATTCCAAAGAATACCATTCACTTCATTGCTCACACATATCACTACCTCTGTTAAGTGTCACTTCTTACATATTATTATAACTTTATGCAGATTGCAGGCACATCCCATGCCGAAGACATCATCACAAGCTAGCATAAACATCAAACTAAAGAAACAGATAAACACAACCAGTCGCTAGTCAGTTTGCCAAGATAAACCCCAACGGGAACTAGACAATGGCATTCATTGCTACTTGGTAACAGTAGGGAACTGCTATCTTGTAATTTGTATAATCATGATCAGTTATATGGTAGATTCTAAAAGGACGCCCACATTATAAATGAGAGGCTGTCCAGAACAACAGAGAAAAAGTAAGGATTTTACATTCTGCAACTAGTGTTATTTAAAACTGGAAGAAGCCTTCCTAAGATAGTGACAATAGAACCAGAATGGAAATATTACTTGCAATTCAAATTATATTTCCAAGCAGGATTATGCACAGGCAAATGATTCAAGGTCAATAAGAAATGTGATTTCTCAATACTCAATCCTTTAGCATTCACATTAAATAAGAAATATGATAAACCAGTCTTAAAATTGAAACAAAGAAGTTGTTAGGTAGGTAGTGTTACATCAAAGTAGAGGCCTCCATCACTCCAACCGTCAACCTTTGAGCGTCCACCTTGTCCAGAAGATATCAAAGCTTTTAGGCCAGTAATCCAGAACTCTGCCTCAACCTTGTCCTTACAGATCTGAAACAACAGGATACATGTGTAACTCAAAGAAAACTAGAGATAAGACTACAAAGTTGCAGGGTAGATAAACTTGATCTATATAACTAACCAGATCAAGGGATCTTTTTCCGTAATTGTATATGAGAGAGAAGGACAAGTAATCCTTTTCAGGACGAAGATAACGTCGAAAAACAGCCTGGAAGTTAAAAGCATAGGTAAGACTTAAAGAGTTAATCCCACTTGTAGAAAATTTTAAGGTTATTACGAGAGAGGTATTCATCATAAATTCAAAGTGGGGTTTGATAGAGAAGAAGATGATCTCACAGTTCTTTGCCCGGGAATGATTCTAGACACTGAAGCTAACTTTAAACTCTTTTCACCGCTGCTAGAGATCCAAACTAAAGATAATTCATCCTGAAAATTTTCCATAAAGACCAACATGAGCACAGTGTTGTCAAAGAAAAAATTCATAGAGAAGCCCCAAAATCTGCCAAGGGAAAGCACAATTGAAGAGACATTTTAGTGGAAAAAAGGAAGTTCCAGAGGAACAGCTCATGGTGCCAACACTGGAAATGTAACCAAAGTAAACAAATCATCAAGCCTATATTGCACCGAACTTCAGGGCTTTAAAAAATATTTTCTGATTGGGCACAAAAGTTACTGCATTTTGTCGCCAATGTTAAAGAGTGTCCGAAATATACCATAAAAAATTCAAATGAAGTTCCTCCCAGAATGGTGCCTTTTAATGTATATCAACCCTTGTCACTTCAAAGACTAAAAAGCCTCAACGAACGACGGATGAAAGTTGCAGCCGAAGAATGAAAAAAGTAATTCATTTGACATGAAAGGGGAAAAGCTATCCACCATTTCATCTTTTTCTTTCTTCAATTAAAATATGACCATGTTACCATACTATACAGGATCAAGAAGATTCTGGGAATAAATTTTATAGAGAAAACCGATGATTATGATGTAATCCTTTTTCTTTTTACTAAATGATAATTGTGGTGTTCAGGTCAGCTTACGCGCACCTTGACCAATTCCACCGGATACTTGCTACTTCCGACCAACACAGATACCATGTAACTCTGCCCACCAATGCTTGGACAGATGGTGAGAAATCATATGGTTCTCACCCCACTTCATGGACCACTAAGCCACACCCTTAGGGTAGAAGATGTTGATACTCGGAATTACCACAACTCACTAGTCCCCTACTGAACTGTGAATCAAAATTTGACCTTCTGAAAATCATTCAGTATCAAATTGAAACATTATTTGATTAATTCAGAATGCTTATACCACTAACTGTGTACATTTTTTAAATCATATCGTAGCTAATGCAAATTCCTACCATTTCATATCACATTACGGTATTCTGTCCCTACAGCCAACTCTCTTTTTTATCTTGAAAAGGTAAAGTAGTTGTCTCCATATCCAACTCTACTGAAAAATATGCAATTACAACAATATCTGCTTCCACATTTTCTATTAAACTTTTTAGATTCTTTCTAACATACGAAAATATTATATTTTAATAATTTATTCAGTATGCCGACATATGACCTACGCAAGCCCATCAAACCAGATAACATTTAGGCTAGGCAGAGTTCCAGTTCCCATTCCATGAACTGAAAGATCTACATATTACTAGTGGTTTTCATGAAGCACACACCTTTATTTGATGTTGAATTTCTATGTCACAAAATATCAGTTGATGTAGTAATGGGCAAAAGAGCAAGAAGAGAAACCAACCACTTTCAGATCAAGTTGCGGGTTAGGAAACACGCATGGCACAGAAGTTTTTGAACCAAGACATGATTATGAGTAAAACATTAAAGAGCATAAAAATATAACTAATATATAAGTAGTTTGAAGTAAATAAGAAATTCTTTAAAAAAAATTACGGCTTCACTTAGGAATAAGTTTGCTTAGTTTTATTGTTTCAATTCCTGCTGAAAAAAGTTGTTTATCGAGGCTTAGATCAATAACCCTACAGAACCAAGTATCGTACGAACAATGGGACCATACTCCTTAAAGTTCCAACTTTTGTCTCCCTATTTCCATTATAATTATATTCAAATCTCCAATTCACTAAACCAATATAGAGGTAGAGAGTTCCCGAGAAATGTTATACTAACATAGCAAAAGACTCAATATTCAATCAAAAAGACTATGCAGCATCAAGAGAATCATAAGATCATGGTGAAGCTCAATGTCCATGATAATGCAAAATAGCAAGTATGACGCACCTCTAAATCTATACACTCAGCAGTCCTACTTCATAAAACCCTAATCAACTAAAATGTGTACACATGCTAATGTCAACTTACATTAGAAAGTCTAAATGGATAGAACTTGGGCTTCCCTTTGCGTCCATATTTCAACAGTTGAGCTCCTTTCTTTAAAGCAATTAGTGCCTGCAAATGGTAATAGAAATGAGTCTAAAGAAATTTCTTCTGGAACAAGATCATAATGCATTAGGAATCTATGACTAAACTTAGTTTTTCTTTTTCTTTTTTTATCAAGAACTGATAACAAGATTGAATCCTTTCACCTTCGAACACACGACCTCTGTTGGACAACGAACCACTAACCGCTGAGATAACTCCCTTCTCTATATGACTTATCATTTAAAAGAAGGGACTAGTAATCCACATGCTTCAGGCAGTAATTTACAACAAATAGACTGGTGATATGTGCAATTGTGCCACTAATTCCAGGCAGTTTTGCTATCACCATTTTATCTCCCCTCTGGAATAGTAGTTAAAGGTTAGAGGAATCACATCCTACCGGATTAATCTTGCCCTAGGCTTTCGATATGCAACTAATTTATGGATACATTTGGCAATTTTGGGGATACTCATTTCAGTCTATACCTTTATTGATCAGTGTAAGACAGGTTCCACTGCTTCTTAATACAACCAATTAAGGCCCTGAAGACTGTAACTTTGAACCACAGAAATGCGAACAAACTCAGGAAGAGCATAAATAAGCATGCACAGAAATGCGAACAAACTCAGGAAGAGCATAAATAAGCATGCACAGAAACATTGGGACCTATAAAATGTCCCCTCAACCATACACTGCCAACCCCTCGCCCCCTCCAAAAGACTCTTACTTCACTTCCATGTTAGAGGTCTCAAGTTCGAAACCCCTTGCCCGTGGAAGCAAGGGGTTTGCCTTCTGGGTCGAGCTCGTCGCACCGGGCTTGCCTAGTGCGGGTTACCTCCTATGTGGTTTGCGAGCTATTGCATAGGAGCGGGGGTTTTACCCTGTGGGCACCCAAAGGGTAGCGGCGGCAGGTTTCCCTTGTCATCAAAAAAAAATAAAAAATCAAAGATTAACCCATCTTTCTTCTTTCTTCTTTCTTCTTTCTTTAAACAGCTATACTTCAAGAATCAATCAAGTTCATTTGAATCCCAAACTAGCTGGGATCGACTATATGCCCATTTCATTGGGATAGTGATAATTACTTCTAAAAATGCACCATAAAAGAAGGTTTAATCAACACTTTGGTGAAGTGCAATATGCTTCTAACAAAGATGCTTTTTTTGTGCATCTGCACTAAGAAAAACTTACCTACTGTTTTTCTAAATTACCCAAACAGAAAAAGGTGAAAGAAGATAAATTAAAATTTTTCATGATAAGAAGTTTGATGTCATCAACGGGAAAGAGAAGCAAAAACAGAACCAAAAGATCTCATATTTAACAAGTAAAGCGCACCTGCTCAATATCACGGTCGGCATCACCATAGCTAACAAGATCTGCCATTCCATGTGAAAGAGCAACCAATTTCACACCACCGCCACCTCCGCCACCTTCTACTCTCAACACCTCCGCTCATCATCAACTCCTCCTCCAATTCCGGCGACGACGACGACCACCGCGCTACGCCGTCCGTACACTACCATCCACACTTCAAAATCTTCCAAAACACCCTAACCTCAAAAACTTTTCAACATTCACTCAGAATCAAACCCTAGGAATAAATCCTCACAGATCTGAACAACTTCACTACCTACCGTTTCTCACCACCGTCCGTTCAATGCTTCAAGTCAAACAAAAGTCGTCTAAGTCAAACAATAATCGTAGTGATTCTGTATTTTTCAACTGGAAAACAAAACTCTGCCGGCCGTTTTCCAGTGACCGGAGAAAGGTGGCGCCGCTAGTGGAGCGGTTACCGGCGCCGGAAGTGTAAAAAAAATGGGAAGAATTGTGAGTGAGAGAGAAGAGAGAGAAAGGAAAATGGAGTTTTAGAGAGAGAAAATTAAAGAGGAAGAAGAAGGTGGTGTCCGCGTAAGTACAGAGAGAGTCAAAGAAGAACACAAAAGGCGTCTGAGATGAATGAAGAAAATTAAAAGGAAACACATTTCCAATGCTTTTTTTTTTTTTCTCTTCTTTTTTCTCACTTTTTCTTTTTCTCCTTTTTTAACAGTTTTGCCCATGAGAAAAAACTGTACAAACTCACCACAAACAAAAACAAAAACAAAAATAACAAATTTTCGGAATTATGATCCGAAGTAGAATTGTTATAATTTTTTGAGATTACTTGAAGTTAAAGGAATTTTAGTAGCTCAGTTAGTTGGTTATTTGAATCTTCATCTTATTGATGAGATTTCAATTTCTCACATTATAATCTCCTTCCTATTTTTCGTACCAACAATTTTTCAAAAAAAAAAAATTGTCTTCACGTTTTCCGCTTCAAAATCACTCATAGAAATTCCTATAGAATTGTTATTGCTTTTTGAGTTGAATATAGAAATATTTCAAAAATTTGAAGAATCTCATATGTTTATTTTCATTTTCCACTTTAAATCATTCAGAAAAAATTAATATTTTTACAAATTATATTTTTATCCAAAACAACTTTGACTTTATCTTTCGGGGTGATTCAAATGGTCTGACTTGAGACTTTCATAATGAAGATCTTAATTACCTGCAACAACAAAGAATACACCTTCTGAGCCTAGGAATTTACTTATACGCACCTAAAAATAGAGATTGTGTATCTCTATCATTAAAAAAAGGGGAAAAGGTCGAATATACCCCTAAACTATCGTAAATTGTATGCAAATATCCTCCGTCATACTTTTGAGACATTGATGCCCCTGCCATCCAAAAACTAGAGCATATATACCATTCATACATACATATGTCATAATCTTATCGACCGATCCGACATTTATTAAATACCGGACCGACGGATAAGATTGCCCCACGTGTCCCTATTTAGTCTTCCGTTAGAATGAAGGGCATATATGCTCTAATTTTTGGACAGCGGGGCACCAAGGTCCCGAAAGTATGACGGAGGGTATCTGCATACCATTTACGATAGTTCAGGGGTATATTTGTCCTTTTTCCCTTAAAAAAAGGATAACACGTAAATGTGCCCTTAAACTCAACCTTAAATTACATTTATGTCTTCCAACTTTTGATGTGCACAAGTAGACACTTAACCTTAAATTACATTGATGTGCACAAGTAGACACTTAAACTTGTATAAAGTTGAACAAGTAGACACATGAGTTCTATATGACATAAGACACGTAGAACACCACGTAAAACATAAATTGTTTAGAATGTCACATAGGAGGTGTGTGTTTATTTTTTCAGCTTTACACAAATTTAAGTGTCTTCTTGTGCACACTCAAAATTGAAGGACGTAAATGTAAAATAGGATCAACTTAAAATACATATTTATATATTAGGTCAAAAAGACAAACAACACAACTTTAGTTTATATTATATATATATAATATAATATTTAACTTTTTTTTCCTAATTCCAGTTTTGTTCAAATTTCACATTTTTATATTCAACCGACCACTTTTAAGTTGTGATTAGAACAAAATGTTTCTCTCATGGCCCCATGAAATATTATAATTTCTATGTGTCACATAATTGTACAAGTATTTTTCTCTTAATTTTGGTTTTAGTTTGATTAATCTCCCTTGGGGTTTCTAGGTCCATTAGACATACTTGATATTTGATTTTTATATGAAGAAAATGACGGAGACACGAATATTTAATTAATCCAATAAATGGTAGTCAATTTTTTAATTGATTATTTAATCATCGTTCATTTTAAAAAATAAAATAAAATAAAGATAAGATCAAAAAAATTAAATTTTAGAGAATAAACATGAAGAAGTCGTCAAGATTGAAGTATGAGGTTTACTTTTATTCTTATATTGTTTAGAATATTGTTTAATAATTTCAAAAGAAGAAATCTTGTTATCACAAATTTTATTAGATTTGAAATCACATTTTATCAAACCTTACTTTTTTATACTGTTATTTTTTTAAAAAATTCAATTTAAATGTGAAAATAAAACACACAAAAAGTTTTAAATGTTCACTTGACATGTAATAAGAGCAAAATGTTATTTTTATTTATCTAAATAATAATGTAAAATCTCAATACAACATTAGTTTTAACTTTGGGATAATATTATGAAGAAGCTGGAATAAAATGTGCTATGTTTGAATTACATATTGAAGATTTAAAATATATTGTTTGAATAAACGATTTGTAATCCCATTAATTCAAGTCAAATTTATAAAATCGAAAGAAATTTCTTTAACCATGAGCAATCTCCAATTGTATTAGAAATTGTAAGATAGAAACTAGAAAAGAAAGTTTTCTTACTATATTCATACATATATTGTTCCTATTTATACATCTCTATGTAAACATCACATAATTCTTATAATCAAAACGATATAGTAGTGAAAAGATATAATTACTATTTTTTTTGTGAAAATAACAAGATTATTATTTTTCGTGACATGATTTTTTTAATTCAATAATTTAGTGTCCTATTGAAGTAATGTAATTGATAAATAGTTTTGTTTATTTTTATTTCTATTCAGTGCTTCATGTCTTGTATTAAAGTTTGACTAAATTCAATTGCATTTTTTTAACAAAAAAAAATTTCATATTCAAGGTTCAAATCCAAAATTAATAAAAGACGGCAGTTTCATCACTGCATCAGAAAAAAAAAAAAAAAAACTTTCTTTTTTTCAATCCTCTTTGTCACAATGCTGAAAAAAAGTAAAGGGGTGAATAAGTAATTTAAGGAAACATTGAGGGGTGAAAGTGATTATACATTAATTGGTGAGTTGACGTGGCATATTATGATTATCGGAAAATGCTCCTGCCTACGTGGAACTTTAACTTTTGTGTGATCTGTAATGCCACGTAGATTTATTTAAACCATTAGAATTTCACAATTTTGCTTATTATTTTTACTTGTCCACTTTGGATTTAATAAATTCTTTTAAAAATACTAGTAATAATTGATATGAGTTTTTTTATTAGAATATTTGTATTAATTGACGTATAGACTTAAATCTTGAAAAGTAATTTGCAGAATAAGTAGTTAATTTTGAAGTTAAACCATGAAATGACAAGTAATAATAAATATTTATTTTTAGGTGAACGAATAAGCTGTTTACTAATTTCTCACCCCAAGGTTAAGTTATTAATATGTGAAGAACACAGTTAATTATTTAGGAACCATTTATGTTAATTTCTTAGAATACTAATTTTCACTAACGTTTTAATAACTTTAATCAAATACAACCCTACTTAGCACTAAAAACAGTTAGTGGAGAATCGACTAAAATAACCAGTTTTTTATTGAAGAAATCATAAGATATTTAGTCCTAAAATTTTAGTTAAATAAAAGCAAACAGTAGTAGTGATTATTGAAACTAATTTAGTAAGAAAAGAAATAAGTAAATCGTTATTCAAACTAAATAGAACCTTATTGCTTTACTTTAATTTTAAATTTATTAGAATCACCACTAAAACAATCACCTTTTTCTTATTGAAATTCTTCATTAAAAAAATGTTCAGTATTATCTCCACAAATATTTTAATTGATACCGTGGGGAAGAAAATAATAGTGTTTGACACGGAAAAATTAAAAATATTTCAGTGAAAATTTGTTTTCACCCCACGTAGACCGATTCGGTGAAAATTAAATTTTATCACACAAGTTATTGATCCGTGAGAGAAAAAAAATTTATTTCTAATAGTCAATTATCGTCCCAATGCTAAGTAGGGTTATATTAAATCTATTGGCTTGTGCAGAAGAGAATCAAATAGTTATAAAGTTCTTCTGAATCTATTTTTCCACCATTTTGCTGTTTCTTACGATGAATTTTAAACTATTTTAGGTTGCGTATGGTTACAATAGGTTATGTACAAAAAAAAAAAAAGTATTTTTAATATTTGAAAGACAACTTAAAAATAAAATTTGGGAGTACAAACAAAAGAAAGAATTAAAAAATATATACCTCCCTCTATGTAATAAATATTATCGATGGAATTTTCTTGTGTATGAAAGAAAATGATATTAGTTTAATTTATTAGTATCGTAAGAGCCGTAACACAATTTTGACCTTGATTTTTTCAATGCAAATATTTTCTAATGAAATATACTTTTCAATTTATCAGATTATTTGGCTGGATGGACTCGTAAACAAGGAGAGGGAAAGAACAAAAATTATGGGTAACTCAAAACAAAATACTAGTAGGATGACTAGATAAGGGAATAATGAAATAAGGAAAATTCTCTAATATAGTATTGATAAGGTTACGATGGAATGAATAATAAAATTATTTTAAAATAAAGGGTCTTGACTTCGAGTTCAACTTCTTCATATGAAAAAATTTATTTTTCTCACGCGATACAAATTCGAATTAAATTAAAATTTCTATACAAGTATCGAACACCGAATGAAAAAATAAAAAACAACATATTCCCTTCTTATGAACTTTGATTTTTCTTCATTAGGTATTTGTCACGATTATTTTAAGTCAATATTCGTTCACTTTTACTTATCACATTAGATTTGACACATTTTCTAAGAAAGTAATAATTGACATGGTTATTTTACAACTCTACCTCTATTAATTAATGTTTAGTGTTAGATATTTGAAAATGATTTGGAGAATAAGTAATTGATGCTAATGGGGAAAAATTGTATTTTTTTTTTATATGTTATAATTGAAAAAATTTATTTTTAGAATAATGAATGAGTAAAAGTGAACCGAGTAAATATAGAAGTTTCGAGTTCAAATCCACAATTTCTCTATTTGAAAAACTGTTCTATCCTCACGCAATACAAATTCAAATTAAATCGTAATTCAAACGCACATATCAAACACCTAACGAGAAATAAAAAAATAATTGAAAAGTAAAACAAAGAACAGCTAACCAACTTTGCTTTTCCTTCATCAGGTATTTGTCACAATATTATTTTTTAGGGTAATGATAAATCGCTAGAAAATTTGGCCAGAAATTTAAAAATTTATAATATTTTTTTTATTTTAAAATAAACTGATCTTTTTTTTATTTTTTAATTAAAAAGTATTAAAGTTAAAAAAGTAAAAATATTCGAAAAGGTAAAATAACATTCTGGCCAAATTTTCTGGCCAAAAGGATTTTCCCTATTTTTTAATAGAAGTAAACCCAAGAACGGATATATCGGATAAAGATGCGGGGTCAAAATCAAAATTTTCAGAAATATAGGCTAACATGGTGTGGTTTTTAAGGTAACAAATTGGAATTTACTAGTAGTAAAGGGGAGAAAAAGGTAATTATGAATGTAATCTTTCTTTGCTTTTGAGAAGTTTTTCTAGAAATTAGAGATTTATTTTATTTAATTATTGGAGAATTGAGCCCTCCATCTTGGATTTGGTAGGTGAGCAACCATTGTAGGTTTAATCATCATGCATCAAACCAACAAGGGTATGGTCCCACTAGGTACCAAATCATGTGGGCCCTCTTTGTTTGGAAGATCACCAACCCCTCCTCATTCAATGCAACATTATGTACCTAGGTTTTTTTCCCTATATTTTGGAATACAATTCTTAAAATGTTTCTTATGTGTTAGCAAACACTTGTACTTATATGTTGTTTATGGGAAAAATTGTAATTTTGTTTAACAAGTAAAATTTAGAAAGAGAGATTAAAGATAAGTGGATTAAAGTCGATCAAATTTTTTTTTTTTTTAAAACGTCAAAGACGTGTGATTTCACATAAGAATGAGATTTTTTTTGTTACGATCCAGACCGTCGTGTTTGGCACCCACACTAACCCTCCGGTGGGAGAATCATTACTACAACCCAACTAAACAAGGTAACGAAAACTAGAACATTTAAAGATTCAGAAGCAGATTTAAATGTCTAAGGAAATATGAAGTTCCCATAAACTTCGAAAGTTTAACAAACAACTACTAAAACATTTGCGGAAAACACCCCTAGAAACTGAAAGTCATTGTACCAAAATTCTGATTAACTAACAAGTCTAAGAAAAGGAGGCGCAACCCCGAAAACTAAACAAAACACCCAAAACAAATAGTCTGAGTCCGAAAAGAGTGGACTTAAACAAGAAAAATCCATGGCAGACTGAAAGAACTGGCTCACCTTTGAATCCGGTCACGCTCAATAGCCACCTAGTTGAGGTCTGTCAGTAGCCGCCTGAAGATGCCCTGTACTCAACAAAGAAATAACAAGTACATTATCAGTACACAACCACAGTGTACTGGTAAGATCACGCGGCCACTCCCATAAGCAGAATACACAGAAGCAACTATAACATAATAAACATACATATGCATAATACAGTTCAGTCATCAATTTAGAGCAACATACCGTCTTCCATTATCAATGCCAAGTAGACATAACATAACAATCACAATGATCCTCTCATGGAACCCATACCCAAAGTGTTAGTGTGTCGGAACGTGACACCCGATCCAATTAATGTGTCGAAACGTGACACCCGATCCAATGTATGTGTCGGAACGTGACATTCAATCCAATGTATGTGTCGGGATGTGACACCAGATCCAATCGGCACCACCACAATCACATTCACACTCATAATGTAAATATTCATAATCATACAATCAAGTGTTAATTCATGACATACACTTGTTCATTCATACTCATTTCATTAGGTTTGATCAATAGTGACTCATTCACATACATGCATGCATTACAATGAAGCAATTACCGAAATATATCGCACAAACATGAAATCAAACCATCACCTACCTCGAAACCAATCTTGAATTCTCCTAAGACACCTGAGCCTTCCCTTTTCGGATTCTTTCCGCTTGTTCTTGGTCTACAAACGAATAATTTAACGCAAAGATCAATAGTTAAGGTCTAATTTACCCGGATTATTACAAACCCAATAACCCAAGACCAAACTCATGATCCTAAGGTGCAACTATGGCCTTTTCCCACCATTAACTTCAGGCCAAAACCCTCCCCAACAATAATTACCCAAGAATCTAAGTTCTACGGATCAAAATACGGATTAGGGGAGTAAAATCCTTACCTTTAGCACTAAAAGTCGTGGAAAACTGTCAAGAAATCTCCCTGGGTCGTCTCTTAGCTCTTAAGAACGAAGTTTGCAGAAAAATAACGAAATTGGAGTTTTTACCCGACTTAAGTCGCGACTGGCCCGCCACAGGGGAACCAAACCTGCCACAGCGGCCCCGCCCTGGCGGCTTGCAGGGAGACAGAGAGTCGAAATTTGACTTCCAAACTCCCATTTCACAACACACCTTCTACCCTTGACGTTCAAAAACTACCCGTTCACGCTAATATCAGTTTCGGGAGTTCTACTCGCCCGAATTCAATTTCGTAAAGTCGTACGAGCTCTTTAACGTCTTGGCTATCTACTCATGTGATCAAATTCATAATTAACTCTCTCATTCATTACCATATTTCCCTAGACCTCCCTGACTCAGATTTCGTCCAAATCTGGACTAGGCTAGGAATTCCCAAGTTACTACCCAAAAGTTTTTCTGGCCCAATTCTTTTCCCATTGCCTTTTTCATAACGACGGGAACAAGTCGTTACATTTTATTTTTTTTAAAAAAAGAATTAAATAAGCGGAGAAGGTTTCAAGGTATCTTTCATAGGAATTCTAAATGAGTAAGGTAAATATAATATTGTTTGCGATTTTCTAATGTCTGATATTTTCTTCAAAGCCTTCTTAATAGGCCACAAAAACTGAATCGTCACATCAATATGGAATGACGGCACGCTTGACACTAAAAAAGTTACTTCATAGTATGTGTCTATGTCTTGATACCTCGTTTGAAGTTGATTGGAGCAGGTGGACGTGTGGCTTGAGACTGATTATTGAGCTCCAAAGGGTCATTATGATCATTTCCAGCTGTAAGGAGGTCGACAAAGCCTCTTTTGGATGCTTGATCATGTGTCAGTTTTATAGGGGTAACATCAATACTTTTTGTGACATACTGGGGACAATCTTTTTGCAATTAATTTCACCAGTGTCATAGTCTGATCTGCTCTTTTTACTGGACTCAATTTTGTCCTGGACAAATAGTTCCTTACTTTTCGAATACCTAATGCAATATATTCAAAGTTGAAGATCCTTCGTGTCGATTCTAGAGATATATAGGCGATTAACATTTTGCCAAATATGAAATGTGTTGGTATTTGTTATTCTTGTGGTGCCTTGACTTATATTAACTTATAGGTCGGGGTTGTCACAGATTTAAGGCCGCCTTAAATGTTCATTGACAAGATATTCTGCGTCCGTCTCCTCACTAAAATTCTTACCATAAATATTCATCTGGGACAAAAACCTTAGTTAAGGAAAAGAGTGCAACATGTGACTTCGACTTCCTCAAGAGGTTCGCTACCCCTGGGCCTACAATCAAAAGTTTGTTCTCCTCGAGTAACTATAAAAAGAGACTACAAAGGGGGAACATATCGTATAAATAAAATAAAGGGAATATAATTTAACTTCTTTGTAAAAAAAAAATTAAAAAAATGAGGGTATGGAGAGGAGAAAATGAAAACTACTAAAATTTCCTATTATAGTTTAACTAATTTTTTAACTAAATAGAGAAAATACGAAGTGTGACAACAAGTAGTAATTCTGTTGGTAAATGCAAATAATTAATATGTGAATGAAAAAAGATGTGAGAGTTGCAATTAGAAGATACCAATATTATCATCATGGCAATCATAGTGGAAAAAATGATAATAGAAAGTTGAAAGCCGTCATTTTGGTAAATGCAAATAATTAATATGTGAATGCAAAAAGAGAAGAAAAAAAAGTGAAAACCAGACAAAAATAATAATGAGACTAGAGATAGACGGAGAGAGAAGGAAAATGGAGTAGGAGAGGAATTTAGTATGTATTTGGACTCGCGATATAAAATCATGATTTTAAAATTAGTAGATTATGTGATTTAATTATGATTTTGTATCTTAATCTTTTTTTAAAAATATGATTTAAATTTTCTAAAAATAAGGCTTGACTGTAAGATTATATTTTATATAAAAGATTACATTATTTTAGATTTTACGAAAGATCATATCGGATGTGAAGGAATAATATTAATGAATAATTTCTATTATTATTGACGAGTAGATTTTTATAAAATTATGTGTGTTTGAAAGTTTATAATCGCAAATATTTATTTATAAAAAGATATGGAGATGTATGATTTATCAATGTGACGCCTTATAATATTTTGATATCTTGTTTATGAACTATGGTTTGTTCATTTATTAAGATGGTATAAAAATTAATTTTATTTTTGATAATTTTTACAATCTTGACTTTGCACATTTTTTAAGAAACTATAAATAAGAGGATAATTTTACTATATCACCTTTTGAATATAATAAATATAATATCTTGAAAAACATTATAGAAAAATAACTATAATTAATAATAAGAATAATTAAGAATTAAAAATAAAATTTTTCATTAATTTCGTAAAGTGACGAAATATCGTAAGACGTCCGTAGACAAAACTATTATTGGACGGAGGATAACTTAAGTTTAAAGAAGGCAAAAAGAGTCTCTTTGATTTGACACAACCTAACAGTGTTGGTCGGCTTGTGGATGACATTATGCAAATATCAATGCTACTTTTTGTTCCACTTTATTAATGTTGGTTTTTTCTTTTTTGTTTTTCTTCCAGCTATTTTATGTCCTACAATTTTGTTTCTTTCCTATTCAACTTTTCTAAATTTGGTGTTCATTTTTTAAAATATCTAATAATTTTTATATCATAGTGCTTGGTTATACATAAAGTTATTAAAGTTAACATATTATCTTAAAATTACTTTAGAAACAATAATAACAACAAACATAATATAATTTAACAAGGAAGATTTAAAATAACAGAATATATATGCAGACTTTTGATCTTTTAGATAAAATAAGAATATGCGATTCTTTAAATCAACTCATTATCTTATATTCAGTGAAATTGATTGAGGATATTAAATATAAATGAAAAAAGTATTTGAAGTGTTGCTTCACCTTTTATGTTCCTACTTCTTATCTTTATATGAAATAAATTAAATGAAGAAATATGTTAGTGAAAAAAAAATATAATAGTACACTTTAAAAAAATACAAAGCAACTAAACAAGAAATAAGGTAGACTAAAAAGAAATAAAAAATAGGAGCAAAATGACAAGATGAACACAACCAAAAAAAGTAATATGTAACAATGGATGAAGTAGAGATACTATGAATACTAATAATAATAATGAGAAAAGGGAAAAAAGAAGACTAGCCCTCATGCCTTTGTTATAACACTCAATTATTTACTAATCATTCTATGATCTTAAATTTTTTTATTTAACATTCATGTCTTTAACCAGTAAGTTAAAAGTGTATCTTGTTTAATACTTTTTGGTCTACTTTTATCTTTCGTGATATGGCCACCAATCTCTCACACTTTTTTACGAGTGTATTAGTACACTTTCTTTTCACGCATTCAAACCATTTCAATCTTGCTTTCCTCATTTTTGTTCTCCTTCGTGGAAGCCACTCCCACCTCGTCACGAATAACTTCGTTCCTAAACATATCTCCACAAGTAAAGTATGTACACACATCCATCTAAACAGCCTCATCTCTACTATTTTCATTTTCTGAACCTGTATGTTCTTGACTAGCCTACATTCGATCCCGAATAATAAAGATCTAACCACTACTTTGTAGAACTTACCCTTAAGCTTGGTAACACAGTTATACAAAGTTGTATGATAAAAAATCTTACGTTAATATAATTACAATACTTAGTTGACTTATTATTTAACTATGTTTCTGAATCAAAAAGTGAAGCAATCGTAGTTTCATAATTTATCAGGGAAATACTCATCTACAATATTTTAAAAATGACATTTTATTAAGTTTTTATATAGTGAGATATATTTATAAAGTCCATATTGAAATCATGAAATGTAGGACCATTATAGTTGTGTTTCAAATAATTGTTATAAAGTTGTAAAAAGGAATTAATCATTGAGACAATTTTATTTCATAGGGTTTTTTCATGCATAAGTAATAATAATGTTAATAAAAAGGGAGGATATCTTTTCTTGGAGATTGAAGAATGTTTTAGTTCATTTCCCAGACTCCCTATATAATAATGCATCCATAGATAAGTTGCAATTCTTTATAAGTTAAAACAAAATAAAAATAAAAATGGTGATCTCAAGATTGCATTTCTTAAGGTTGACGCAATCACAATGGAAGGTAAAATTAAAAAGTAATTTATAAGCCAACTAGTATTAGAAAAATAAATAATTTGAACAAAATAAACAAAGAAGACTTAGTTTCTTAAGAAAGATATTGTCCGTATATAGATTTGGAAAAAAATAATTGACAAAGTTATAACAGCCACTTGTAGATTATTTTGTGTTACTTCACAGAAAATTATTGTTGTTTGTTGAGCAAAGATCAAACCACACATCTATTGCTGAATAATTATATTCAATTTTATTTAAATTCAAACAAAATTAAATTTTAGTTTAAACAAATAATTTTTTATTTTGAGGTCTGATAAGCCCAAATCTAAATCTTTAATATATATATATATATAAAGATTTTCTTGCACAAATACAAATTTCCTTAATTAAATGAATAGACTGGATAAGGGTTTAAGAGATCAAAATTCCACTTTTTAAAAATACATAACAAATTATACAACAATATTTTCTCACATAAAAATATACTTAATTAAAATGAACAAAGACTTAAAAGATCAAATTGATGAACTATCATCCATCATCGATCGGGAGAATCCCACTTTTTACCAAATATATAACAAATTATTAGTACAATGTTATTGAATAAATAAGAACCAAAAGATTCTTATATTTTCGAAATGGAAAAGAAATTTTTAGAATTGAATTTTATATATTGGAGAAATTTTTTATCCCTAGCTTCGAGAATATTTAACTTCAAATACTGTCCTTTTTATTTTTCTACGATCTTATATTTCAACTCGAAGAAGGATAATAAATTTTGACAATTTAGATTAATTAATTTTAAAATGAAAGAAGTATAGTGAGATATTAATTAGTATGAAGTTGTGTCAGGTAACACTCCATTCTTTTGGAATACTTTAATTAGTCTGTATTTTCAAAGCAAGAGTAATTAGGGTATTAAGTTAAGAAGGATATAGTAAAATGTATTCGAATTGCACAATGATCGTATTTTAAGATTTGAAGCCAAGCAAGTTATAAATCATATTAAGTATTATTTAGTGAATGTCCATTACTCCTATGATGTAATTCCTATAATTATGTAATTAACTCTCACACCTCCATGACTTTTTCAGTAATCTCTCATTCCTTCACGATCTCTCTCCCCCCTCCCCGCCATGATGTTTATGACTACCTTTTTATATATCTTTATGCAACTTTATAAATAAAAGCATAGAAAATCACACCGTACACTCTTGAAAAAAGAAAGATTTGTCTTCATCTTTTTATTATTATTTGGGAAAAAGGACAAATATATTTCCGAACTATCGTAAATGGTATGCAAATATCCTCCGTCATACTTTTGGGACATTGGTGCCCCTGCCGTCCAAAAAGTAGAGCATATATGCCCTTCACTCTAACGGAAGACTAAATAGGGACACGTGACGCAATCTTATCCGTCGATCCAATATTTAATAAATGTCGGATCGGTGGATAATATTTATGACACGTGTATGTCCGTTAGTATAAAGGGTATATATGTTCTAGTTTTTAGACGGCAGGGGCACCAATGTCCCAAAAATATTATAGAGGGTATCTGCATACCATTTACGATAGTTCGGAGGTATATTTATCCTTTTTCCCTTATTATTTTGAGCTTGATTTTAGGATTTTTTTTTTTCTTCACAAAGTTAAAAACCACAAATGTTAAGACAAGAAGTCACCTAGTAATACAAAAGGGAATAAAAACAGATATAGGACCTCTAAAGGTTATCATCTATTTTTATCTTTATAGGTTTCATATCATTTTCAATCCAACATGTATAATGGAGAGCCTAACTATAGCCAATAGGCTATTTAATAGTTTCTTTTTGTATGGTAGCTGTAACATGCAAACAAGGACCACTCTTTAACACCAAATAGTACAAAATGTTGTGATTTTCTTTATCAAAATCTTATACATATATACAAGTTAGGTCCTTACTATAGAACCAAAGTTGTAATCAAGACGTAAATTAAAGAAGAATTATGTCTATGTAGATTTAAGAAGTGGACCCTTTTGTCTTCCCTATTCTTGACACAAAAATCTTTTTAATATAGAGATTGATATTGATTTTTACTCATTTGAAGGAACACTGCAGGTTACTTGTATTCTTCATCCTCAACAATATATATGTTATTTTTATAATTATGGTATCGGAGCCTTGCACGCAAAAGACAGCTTGAAATGACAAAGACATGATTTCAACATAAAAAGCGGTGGATGAGCGGTAATGGTTGGGGAAGGGGGTAAGTACGTACATCCTTTTGTTCTCAGTTCGTGGGAATTTCTTTCATCACTAACCAGTTCAGCTCGGCTAGTGGACTTTGTGTTCGAACCACTTCCACTAAGTTAACTGTGATCTCCTATCAACACAAATATCGATAACCCTCTCTATCAAAATTAAACTTGGAGAGATGAGAAGAAATCATCAAACCGTTTAACCTCCGTAAGAATTTGAAATAAAAAACCATGGTTTCAATTTATTTCTTCGTTAAATATCAAGCCACACCCTTGAGTACGTCAAATATATTTAATTTTGATTGTTCTTGGTGGTGGAGTTTGGGACGTAGGGGAGTGATGGTTAATTGTCATGGTCGTTTTCATCATCACAAATTATGAAATTGGCTTGTAATCACATAATGATGAGTTTTGGTAAAACCCAAGCTTGACGCTAAGGTTAAGTACATAATAAACATCATTTTCATAAATTATCATCATTTCTTCACCTCTTGAGGACTAAAAATTATGGAGAATTGTCTCCACAAGTTTGAAAATATTTGATTTCTACTTTTTTAATTATTTATTTTATTTTTCTAATTTTGAATGGATCGTTGTACAGTATGACCTAGAGATAAAAGAGTCGATTGAATCTCTTTCATCAAAAAATTATACGGCGCAAATAAAATAAAATAGTTGTTTTATCATATATAAATTGTTGAATTTTCTTTAACATAATATAATGCAGCTCATGGGTTCAAAAATTGGTCTAACTAGTTCGCAAATTCAAATCTTAGGTTAGTATTTTCTTATATAATTTTCTGGTTGCATTACTAATAACAAATCTAAATTATGTAAAAAACCTCTTTAGATAAATTTAAGGTGAGATTGCGTGAAATAGATCTAATATGATATAACATTTTTTCAGATCTAACACATATAAATAGAGCAAACGAGGATAGATTGATATTATATTTAACAACAATAATAAATATGAATATTTATAATCAATACTTTATATAAGTGTTGCTAATTATGAAGGCTTTAGCGGCTATGAATATAATGACATAAACTTAATTACGATTAAAAGAAAATGTATCACCACTAAATGTATTTTTTGTCGTAGTGAAACACGATGAACAAAAATATAGCACATTATAGTATTCAACGTAGGCGGATTTAATCACAAATTTAAAAGTAATACGTATAATAATATCATTTAAAGTGTAATAAATTATTAATACTATATAAATTAATATGATTTAATGTGTTCGATCTGGACCACACTATCAATGAAGTTGAATTATGAAATTGGTGGCATATTAATATTATATATAGTTTGTGAATAAAGTATATGTGGACAAATTAATTTATGGGACATATGGAGGGTTTTATCACTTTGGTATACAGAAAAAGTAAGGAATCCAATTAAATTTCCCAACAAAAATAAGGAGACCACATGCATGCTAAACAGTATGAAAGAATTAAAATTCCATTATTCACGTGAGTTTGTAGAATATATATATTAATATATTTATTTCATTGCTTCTATTTATTGATGAATATATAATATATTCTCTCTTCCAACAATAGCTGTCTACTAATTTGGCACAATGATTAAGAAGTAGTAAACGCTAGAAGTAATTTTACTAAATTATCCTTATTAAATATAAGTCATCTAAACATTAAAAAATAAATATAGTATTTGATAGCAAAAGTAAAATAGACACAACGTGATAAATTATTTATTAATTTTATAAATTAGACAACTATTATTAGACATCCCAAAATAGTATAATGGACGAGTAAAGATGAACAAGAGTAATTATCTCATTTGGATCTCATGTTTTTCTTGTTACAAGTGTTCAGAATTAATGACAAACATAGGGAATTTGTCCTAAGTCAAATTTCTTCAAAATCAAATACGGTCGAATAAAAATGTCATACCAAAGTTGCTTGTCATAATTATTTTTATGTATATATATATATATAAATGGATATTAAATTTTCTTAATTTCTTCATACGCTTGCTTGTTTATATTTTAATTTTTTTTAGTGAAAATCTTAGCTCTATTAGGGTCCTCCACATATACAGTTTATATGCCATTAAATTAGTCCTTATATTTATTATAAATAAACAGTAATTTTTCCAAAATACTACTCCACTTACTTTCATTGTGTTTATTAAAGAGAAACTCTTCTCAAACTTTTACTCAAATTGATTAAAAGAATATATAATATTGACACCAAAATATTTTAGCCCTTTTGGATTAGTGATATAGACAAAAAGAAAACTTACATTTAAAATAGATAAATAATTTGATTAATTTCCAGACATTGAAATTTAAAAATCAAAGTTTAGAAGTCTAAAACTTTTTAGTTTCTACTCTGGAAAGTTACATACAAAGAAAAACAATTTAAATGGCCCATAAAAATCTTGACTTTTGGCCCAAGTTCTAAAATAGGTTTTTTGTAATAAGCCCACATAATTTTTGGAGTTACAGTAAGAGAAATTTTCACAAATAACGCTACTTCAACATACAAACGATACTTTTGATAATTAAGATATTGAAATTTGCGTTGTATCTCATATATAACCTTCTGAAATTCATATTGTTGTGTCATCGATATAATTATTTTGTTGCATTTGTTTGCTCAATTTTATTGTGATTTGTTCACTTAGCTTAGTTGGAAATATTGTATCTATTCACCTCAAGTTGTATCAATACTTTCTCCCATTCTTTTTTCCAGATACAATGATTTTAGGGCAAGTCGGTCTATATTAGATACAACCTTCGTTTGTAGGGATGAATAAAGTATTCAATTTTGTTGGATACACTTTTCAATTTTACTGAAATATAGTAAAACATCACAAAAAATAATAATCAAGTACAACATTTGTTTGGAGGAAATTAACAAAATACTCAATTTTATTAGATATATTTTATCAATTTTGTTGGATACACAAAAAAAATTCATAAACAACTTCAAAAGTCACTTGAATTTCTATAAAGAATTTGTTTATTTTTTAAAAGGATAATAGCACAAATAACATATTGATCATAAATTCGACTTCTTCCCTAATCCTTTAAGACACTGATTCCATTTTTCTTCTTCTATAAGAGCAATCATGAAAGAATTTAATGTTCACATTCCTTTGTTAAAATCAATTAATACGTAACTCAACTCGATTCAGAAGGCTAATATCTTATTTTTGTTGACAAAGAGTTTCAAACTTGAGGCCTCCAACACGGAAATCTCAAGAATAAATCACTAGACCACTCCGAAGAGTATTCATGATCCTTTATTTTGTAGAAATCCTTCCTTAGATTACAACACAATCATTAATCTCTCATCCTTTTTTGTGTGACGTTCATACTAATAATTCATTTAATTATACAAATTGATATAATATTGTTCTTGTTCCACCCTACTCAACACAATACTATAAATGTTTCCTTATTAACCAAAAATAGTATAAAATTCATTTATCCCGATTTATGTGAATATAAATTTTTTGATTAATATTATTTTAAACATTTGACGTAAGACAAGTCACAAGTTTTAATACTTTTCTTATACGGAAAAATTTCTGAATATCTAATTTTTTAAAATTAATCTAATACAATTCAATTCCGAATAAAAGTATTATTATTTTTTCCAAATATGAATAAATAAAAAAATGTGGGAAGTCCATCTTGACTTACGTGTCAGATGGAGGTAGTATTATACAACATACACCTGATACAAAACAATAAAGCCCTAAGCTTCTCCCCCAAAATTTGGTTTCGCAAATCAAAATCCTCAAGATTTCTACTTAATTCCTTTATCCGTCTCTGTTTTTTTCTACCAAATTTGTTTCATTTTTGGTTGTGAATTGTTGTAGTAAGTGTAGAGAAGAAGAAAAGATGGGGGATGCTTATTGGAATCGTCAACCGCAGCTTCCTCAATCTGCTGGATTGCTCAAACGACCTCGCACTGAATATGGTATGAACATCTTCTATTTTTGTTTAAACACTTTTTGTAGCTGAGATTTGATTATGAGGCGAAATGATCTTTATGTTGCTTTGAAAATTGGCTTAAATCGTGGAACGCTGGAGTAACTTTTGTTTAGTTCAGTCATGAAGAACTACATTTAGACATTTGGAATAGTTCTAGCTGTAGATTGATGAGTGATGAGATTTTGAAGAAAGAGATATTCGTTGTAAGTTAGATGGAAATGTTTTTGTAGCCTTGTAGGACGTGTTAGGTTTTTAAGAACTTTGGAGATAGTAGAGAAGCTAAGTTCAATTGAAACGAAAATAATGAATACATTTTTTTCTACATGTAAGTGAGTGGTGGATTCAGAATTTTCACTAAGGAAGTTTGAAATATGTAAATGTAGTGCCTAAAATTTGAACTTGAAATTTTAAGGTGAATTTTGAACCCCCTGAACCGCCGAACCAACCTCTACTCTAATGTTTAGGGTGAACACCCTCCCACCTCCCTAGATCCGCCCCTGATGTAATTTTTGAATAGGGATGGCAATACGATGGGTGAAGCCTTGCCCTGCCCCGTTTCATATTTTTTTTTGTATTTTAACCTGCCCTACCCTGCCCTATTCGTTCAGCTTTTTTACTTTTATGTTTGCAACTGTGCACTTTTTTTCTTTCCTACAACCAAATCATCTTAATTATTATCATCCAATGGTTTGGGGGTATTGCAAATGCACTATGTTCTGAGATTTCATTTGTTCTTCCTACTTGATTTTAATTTGGTACATTCTTTACTTCTTTATCAAATGTTTAAATTCAAAGTAATTAATTAGTGTCCAAACTGGATGTTGAGACTACTGTTGCTTGGAAGTTGTTTGAAATATTGCGAATCCACAACAAAATCTAAAAGCAACCCGCCCCGCCCCCCCCCCACAATAAATTTTCAAAATCTACAACCTGCCCCGCTCCTCCCTGCCCCACAAAAATCCAAACCCGTCCTGCCCCGCATAGCTCCAAATCTGCCCGCCCCTCATCCCCCTCATTGCCATCCCTATTTCCGAATCCCCATGGTATAAGGGGTTTCAAAATTGTATTTTTTCACAAGTTTGAAAACTAGGTGTTGCATTCTTGCATTTCTGAATCCCTTTGTTACGATTCCTGGCTCCGGCGCGGATGGAGATGGACGGATCGAAAACATCGAAGAGTCTAATGGTGATGTCTTCTGGTAACAAATCTCCTTTTATGTAGTTTCTCTGTGCATGTATTGAAATGCAAAAACATCGGGAGACTGGAGGTTTGTAGAGCAATTATCCTGGACATGGTAAGATTTGGCTCTTAAAAAGTTAGGTTAACCCTATTTTTTTGCCGAGGGGTGTCGGGTTAACACCCTCCCCCCTCTCCAGATCCTCTGTTGATATAAGTTTTTGTATCCCCATGGCGTTAGGTTAAGGAAAATTTAAATTTAGTAGTAAAGGGGTTTCAAAATTGCATTTTGTCGCAAGTTTGAGTACTAGGCGTTGCATTCTTGCATTTTTTGAATCCCTTTATTAGGATGCCTGACACCGGTACGGTTGGAGATTGACGGGTTGAAAACATCGAAGAGTCTAGTGGTTGTCTTATGATGTTTCTGGTAATAAATCTCCCTTTATGTAGCTTCTCTGTGCATGTATTGAAACGCAAAAACATCAGGAGACTGGAGGTTTGTAGAGAATTATTTTGGAAGTGGTAAAATTTGGCTCTTAAAAAGTTAGGTTAATCAATTACTTAAGCTTTACGGCCAAATTAGTCATGGTTTTATTGGTGGAGTTTTTCTTAAGGAAACACAAAATTCGATTCGAGGCTGGAGTAACTTTTAGAATTAGTAAGGACTTGTCTTGAGTTTTGACCATCTATTCTAGGACTTTCATGTGTAGTTTGTGCATACAAATTTACAGTTATAGTTACATAAGCTTAGGTAGCACGTGTTGTATAGCTACACTTTTTTTCCATCCATGTCGTCATTTGGATCTACTTATTTTTTAATATTCTTGGCACATGTGAGTTGAAACCAAATGTGTGGAACTTTTTGTTTTTGTAAAAGTAAGACACCATTTCTTCTTTGAGATTCTGCCGCCCTGTTTATAGACTTCTCATGATTCACTGAAATCAAAGACAAAAAAACAGAGAAAGAAGAAGATAGGAAGGTGGAAAACCGGATTGTTCTTGTGCCAAATGAAGAGGATTTTAGCTCCAAATTCAAAATTTAACCTCATGTGTTTCTTTTTCTTATCACTTTGTGGCGTGTTTCGATTGGTTTCAACCTTAACAAGCCCCTTCGACCTAATCACAACCAACCCAATGAATTCTAATAAGTTGCTTTCTCCCCTCTCCCAGTTCTTTGTACGATTATAGTGATGTTGGATCTTGTTGAGTAATGTTCTGTCTAAAACAGAGTTCTACATCTTAGTTTTACTTCCTCTTCTCAATTTCTCATTACTGCAGAAGCCCCTTTCGAGAAAATGATTGGCCAATTTCATCTCATTCCTCTTTACCGGCTAATTGTGGAACTATTTGTGGTGTCAGGGTCAATGCTGGAACTGTATATGCATCCTCCCTGTATTAGTTCTACAATGGTTGCTAACTTATTATGGCACCAACTCTCCAGTTCTACCTTGAGCCTGATGCTGATTTTTGAAATTGGCCCTGTATTTTCATGTCACTGATGATTTTAGCTACGAGAGTTTCCATCAGCAATTGCCTTTTGTGTTCTGTACATGTTCCCAGAGCCCTATATTCTTGCATCAGTCTTACTGTGATTGCTGTGTATGCGGTGCTTTTATGTGCAAGAAGGCCATTTTGATCTTACCTAATGGCAAATGAAACTTTATCCTTTTGAGGACAAAGTTTATTCCATGCGAGTAACATTCTGCACTCACTTTGTTATCTGTTTCGATAAGCATATGTGGTTTGACCATATTTCTTTGCAGTACCAGATATTCCACAATCTGGGATGCCATCAGCTCATGAAGTGCATCACTACTTAGGGAGGAATGATGATCGTGAAGGACCTCGAGTAGTGGACACACAATCAATCGGATCAGCATATGATCGTGGTGTACCTCGAGTAGTGGACACACAGTCAATCGGATCAGCATATGATCGTTATCTCCAGAGTTCGGTAATCACTGAAGCTGACAGTGCTCCTACATTCCTCAGGCATGGTTGAATTTCGTGCTAATTTAGATTCTGTTTTTATTCTTCCTCTTCCTCCTGTAGCAACTTTCTTCTCTTCCAGTTGGAGAAGCTAATAACTACAAGGGGGTCGGATTAGTTAGAGCAGGTGGTGGTGGTATACCTGCCCTTCCTGTTCGTGATCCGCTTCCATCAGCTCGTGGGCCAGAGCTAGCACCAAATGGAAGAGCTATGGTATTTAGTGGCCAACTGCCAGTCGAACCTATGCCAAGGCCTCGTGAAACACTATCTCTCCCTCCTGATGCTTCTAACACCCTCTACATAGAGGGACTTCCTTCAGACAGCTCCAGGAGAGAAGTAGCCCGTATCCTTTGAGATGTAGTTTACTGAATCATTATTGGACAGTTCTTCTTAATTTCTGAGTATATCTGTTACTTGTTCCCTAATTGCACGTGAAAGATATTTTTCGTCCTTTTGTGGGCTACAAAGAAGTCAGACTTGTTAGAAAGGAATCAAAACATGTAAGTTGATGTTTTATGCCTTTTCTATTAGTATAGTATTTATCTACCAGTTGGTGTTTTGATAAAAACTTTATTTTGCAGCGTGGTGGAGATCCTATTATCCTTTGCTTTGTGGATTTCGTGGATCCAGCGTGTGCAGCTACTTCTTTAAGTGCATTGCAAGGTGATTTTTTTCTAAGTGATGATAATCCTCTGTCCAACTTCCGTTATTGACTTGTTATCTCAGCAGCAGTGATCTGATCTATGATGTTCACTCAGTGTATGTGGGTGTTGCTAGAGCGTTTTCTAAGTGCCATTCTCTCACTTTGCTTTTTCAATCTACAGATCATTGGCAGTTCAATTTGTTTCAGATGCATGAGTGCTCTAGTTCTGATTCTTCATTCCTTTACATAGTTAAATTGTGGGGTAATCTGTGGAGTAAAACCCACTTGCTTTATATGCTATCTTCCCTTAGATCTGTACTCTTTGTGCACGTGCAAAGCCCTATGGGCAATGCACCTCAGGGAAGAAGCACTGCCTCCTTTGACTTTTGTCTGTAGTCCTTTTCTTTTGATCTGTCTATTTCCTTCACTCATTTCTTGTGTAAAATACCTTACCTATATTTCAAATAAAATATCCAAATCTATAAAGAAATTTTACTGTAGTTCCACTTATTACTCCTAAAGATCCAGATTGACTTGTAGGACTGCTGTTAGGTCTGCCATTCAAGAATGATGTCGCTAATATTTTTACATAATTAATGTGATATACTTGCTGTCCAATCATTTATTTAGAGGATGGGGTTACTCTCTAGCGGCTGCTGTGATAATTAACATGTTCTCGCTCGCTTCATTCAGTTTAAATATCTAATGTTCCACATTATCTTGTGATACTTGCATTCTGAGTCATTTATTTGTATGACATGCTGCGGTGGCAAATTCTCGTTCTCCTATTTTGGTTAACTATTTTTTTTACATGATTATATGACACTACTTGCATTCTAGATTCATAGGACTGGCATACCTTCTATCTACTGCTGTGGCATGATGTCCTCTTTTCTTTGGTTTCTTGCTAGTTGCCCCTGTACTCTGTTACCCACCATTATGAAAATCTTCTCATATTTCCGGTTATGATTGATCGTTTTTTTCATGCTTCTCTGGACTTGCAGATGCATATTTTCGTTCCGTCTATGAGGCCAACTCATGTGTGCACAATAACTAAAAAAAAACAACTTTTTGGAATTTACTACCATCATCTATGAGGTTTCTTATGGAATAATCTTACAAGTGGTCTCTGCTGTTGAATTTTGCCAGGTTACAAAATGGATGAACATGACCATGATTCTGCCTACTTGAGGTTGCAGTTCTCAAGGTTTCCAGGTCCGAGGTCTGGTGGCTCGGGAAGTCGTGGGAAGCGATAAATAACACCCACCAGCTTCTTATTTACATATTGCTCCGTCTGAATTTACTTATGTTTCTGGAATGTGTAATTCACAATTGGCTCAACAGTGGGCGCGCTAGCCATAGTTACAGTAATATGCTGGCTATTGGTTTTTAAAGCGGGAGTTTTCCGCTTCAACAGGCCTTTAAAGCCAGTGAAACTTTGTTTCTGAGATGGTACAACTTGATAGGTAGATGCAGGTTGTAGTACTAGACTTCTAGTTGTCTGAAGAAATGTTTGTAAGTAATATGGAAACTAAGTGTGGCAAATTGGGCAGTTTGGGTTGATTTAAGTGAGTTGAATCAATAGATTGGTACAAGTTGGGGCTAAAATGAGTGGGAGTTTAACGAGCTTGTTTCAAGTGGTTATACGTCAAAATAGGTTTTAAGAATTTATCTAGTGTTTGTATAAATTAATAATGTAGAAAAAAATATGCCAAAAGTTGTATGTTAGAGATCTTAACTTATAATGTTTGGCTGATTAGTCAAAAGCAATAACTCCATTCAAACCGGAAATTATAGATATGTATAACCAACATCTATACTTATTGGGATAAAAATTAAACTTGAGAATAGTTTTGCCATTTTATGATTTTCCACATATCTGTTATTTTTTTATACCCCCAAATCATAGCAGCTCTCACATAGTAAATACCTGAATCCATTTGAGTGGAATTCTCTATATTGCCCCTATTTTATCCCTATCGCACATAACATACTTCATTTCTATTGGTTGTTTTATTCGAAGAGCTTTATAAGATAATATAACAAATTTGATATATTGAAAAATAATTATAGTTATAATAAGGATAAATTAAATAAAAAATTATTTTTTGATTTTTCAATCAAACAAATAAAAAAGATTAATTTAGTATAATGACCAAGTTAACAAACCAAGTATCATTTTTATTTTATTAGAATTATTCTTTCCCCTCTATTTAAACTCCGTTAAAAGAATTTTGGAAGACATCCTTTAACACTCAATTAAAGCATTAATATTACAACTTAAAAATATATTGTAATAATTAAGAAAAAAATGCCATAAAAAACTTTGCCTACTTTTGTTTTAAAGACATTATTCCAAATATTTTTTGGTTAAATATAATAATGGTTTTTTTTTAAAAAAAAAATACTTAAATGGAAAAAATTAATGTATAATTAACTATTTTTTCTTACAATTTTTATTATTAATAAAGTATTATGAGTAAGTGTAACTCAAAATAAATTATAAATATAAAATTGGGCCCGTGCACAACATGGGCTATCGTAACCAGTAAAATTATAAAGGGAAATTATATAACTAAGCTAATATTTAGTAGTTAATTATGTTCCATACCTATAGTTTAAATTGATTATGTAAAAGGGGAAATTGTATAAAATAACAAATTATTAATTCAAATTAAATGCTATAACCACAGTTTGATTTAATTGTAACCCGTAGCAAACTGTTGCCATTCGCCTCTCTCCCTGAAATTCTCACTCGCCACTCTCGTTTCTCGCTGGCTCCCTTGCCTCTCTCACTTTTATACAAACACAAATGTATAAAATGCGTTTGTGTTTGTATAAAGTGAGAGAAAATTGTATATATACATATCTTTTCGTTCGCCTCTCTCCCCCAGAGAATCTCGCTCGCCACTCTCACTTTATACAAACACAAATGTATAAATTGCGTTTGTGTTTGTATAAAGCGAGAGAAAATTGTATATACAAATACAAATACACATATTTTCGTCCTATACACTTATAATTATACAAGTACAGATCTTTCCCTGCCCAGTTTTCTTTTGTCTTTCTCTCTTCCTCGCTTTATACAAACACATATTATACAATTGATTCTTTTGTATATGTATACCGAAACAGATTATACAATTGTTTTTTTTGTATATGTATACCGAAATATACATATTAATAGCCATAGCAAACATAAAGTTTGCTATGGAGCGCAATTATACAAACTATAACTATATCATACAAATATGATTTTTATGTTTGCTAAATCTAAAATTTATACTCTATGTAAAATGATTATTGTTTAAGAAAATAGCTATCACGTTTTGTATCAAAACGTGTAGAATCTTTTTCTTCTTTTAACAAATCAACACACTCTCTCTTATCACACCCACTTATTTTACTCCTAAAATCTCTCAGCGAAATCAAAATTCAAAATTTAAAAATTTAATCCATCCCTCCATCTTTTTCATTGGGTTTAACTCAAACTTTTAAAAAAATTGTAGATTTCATTGTAAGGGTTCAACATCAAAATGCATAGATGTCATGTCAAGCGTCCATGGTATGGTTGCTCCCAACTGGTACAATCTAGACACTCGACAAACAAACTAGGTTATTGTTGATCAAAATACAACGAAAAGGTTATATACCATCGCTAACATGAAGTAGAAGATTTTGAGTTATAACTTTGGTTTTATTTTTTAAATCTGTATATGTATAATTTAATTGAAGATTTTGAGGTATAACTTATTTTCGTTTTTTTATCTGTATATGTATAAATTAATTGAAAATTTTGAGGTATAACTTTGTTTTTTTAAAAATAAAATAAAATAATCTATATATATATAACTTAATTTGTATATGAGATAACAAATGAGTTGCAATTTAAATTATTTGTATATATTACATAATTAATAAGCAACATATGTATAAATAATTAGTTATAATTTTTTTAAAATTATATAGTTATACAAGTCCAACATTGTATGGTTATACAACTACATTTATGAATTCTTTTGAATATATATATATAATTATTTATTTGTATATATTTCATTGTTTAAAGACATTTGTATAACTATAACAATTATACAATACAATTGTTATAGTTATACCATCCCACACGTTTGTATAATGAAATCCGTTATTTGTATATATATATATATATCTTATTTAACTGTTCACATATCCATTTTGTTAAGTAGTATCCAATGATCCGTAAAACTTATACAATTATTTATATTAATATTATTTATTTAGGAGGTCCACAATGACTATTCTGTTTTTCATCAAGAAGAAGAAAAAGATTTATTTGGTAAGGTATTTTAATTATATTCAATAACTTTTAATTAAGGAGTCTAATTAGATTCAATAACTGCCCATAATTAGGTAACTAAATTTAAACATCATTTTGTACAATTAATTAAAAACAACCGGAATATACAAACGAGATTCGTTTTAGCTATTTAAACTATAACTATGCTGCGTAAATAGGCAAACTCTAGTTAAGGAAGCCTATTATGTTTCCTATGATAGCTATTTATGAAATTTTCCCAATTATAAATGTCTTTATTTACTGTCATTTGGATCTCATGTGTTTCTCTTGTTACAAGTATTTTGAATTAATGACAAACATTGAGAATTTTTCCTAAGTCAAATTTCTTCAAAATATACGGTCAAATAAAAATGTCATAATTTGTGTCATAGTTATTTTTTATGTATATATAATAAATATTCAATTTCTTAATTTTTTTCGTACGCTTACTTATTTATATTTAAAATCTTCTTTATGAAAATATCCTAGCTTTGTCGAGTCCTCCACATATACCGTTTATATGTCATTAAATTAGTCCTTATTATTGTTTTAGATAGATAGTAATTTTTCCAAAAAAAAATACTCCACGTACTAACTTCTATTGTGTTTTTTAAAGAGCAACTCCTCTCAAACCTTTTTACTTAAATATGATGAATTAATTAAAATAATATGTATTATTGACTCCAAAATATTTTAGCCCTTTTGGATTAGTAACATAGACAAAAAAAAAAACTTACATTTCAAATAGATAAATAATTTGGTTCATTCCTAAACATTGAAATTTAAAATCCAGAGTTTTGAAGTCTAAATTGTTTAGTTTTTACTTTAGGAAAATTGCACCTAAAGAAAAACAATCTAAATTAGTGGACACATTAAGAGCCCATG
The DNA here is from genome assembly GCA_029582245.1 of Solanum etuberosum. Taxonomy (NCBI): domain Eukaryota; kingdom Viridiplantae; phylum Streptophyta; class Magnoliopsida; order Solanales; family Solanaceae; genus Solanum; species Solanum etuberosum. The sequence goes on along the minus strand of JAJONR010004653.1, from coordinate 12,042 downwards.
TAAATCTTGATTTTCGGCCCAAGTTCTGAAATAGGTTTTTGTCTGAGGAAATTTCATAAATAGCTAAGAGATAAGATTTAATAACGCTTTTTAACTGCAATTTGCTAATTAGGCTCCATATAAATTGAGTTTATACAAGTAACATATTATATATAATTATTAGTACTGTACACAAACTATTAATATAGATAAATAAGAAATTGTATATAAGTGTTAAAATTATACAATTGATTCGTATAAAGTATTTTTGGTATACCAAAAAAAAAATATAACCAAAAAATAAAAAAATATATAGAACCAAATACTAGAAATGAAAGTTTGTATATACACAAATACGTATAGGTATGTACAATATAATAATAAAATTATTAATACGTATACAAATACAGAAATATATACTAATTAATATATACAAATAGGGTTTATACAAATACCTGCAATTCTTCATAGCAAATTTCATTAAACTATAGCCACGATTCATAATTATATGAAACTATAACTGCATTAAATAATACACTAGTAATGTTTGCTAATTCACGTAATTTACCTTTTTTGTAATAAGTTCACATAATTCGAGTTATAGTATGAGGATTTTACAAAAATAGATTACTTTGCTACCGATTTATCGTATATAGCGATATTTTTGATAATTATGATACATGATAATTTCTCACATATAACTTTTCAAAATTTGCATTTATATCTCAGATATAGTAATTTTGTTGTATTTGTTCGTCCAATTTTATTGTATTTTGTTCCCTCAATGTAGTTGGATACATTATATCTATTTGATCAACCTAGTTATATCAATACTTTCTCATTTTTGCTAAATACGATATTTTAGAGAAAGTCGCGCGACACTCCGTAGCATATACAACATTTGGTTGGAGGGATTCACAAACTATTTAATTTTGTTGGATACACTGATATAACCCAAATACATGTTCAGATATAATATTCATTTGAATGAATTAACAAAGCACTCTGATTTTGCTGGATACACATTCTCAATTATGTTGGATACATTGATACAATCCAAAAAATAATAATCATAAACAACTTCAAAAATCGCCAAATTCTTAGACATAATTAATTTTTTTTCCAGATACACACATATACAAACTACGCTATACATTTGAAAATCAAAGGATACAAGAAAAAAGCTACAAGAGTCGAGCAATGACAATCATCAAGGAAATCAAGCAAATCATCTTACAAGGTCAAATCTACAGAAAATTGTCTAAAATTATCTCAGTTTAAATTATTAAGATTGCGACTTGTGAGCACTATATAGAAAAATATTAGTATTGTTATTCATTTTAGAAATTCATATAAAATGAATATTTATTAAAACTATGAGATATACATATTTGATCAGCCATCATCAATCTAAACATACAAAAAGTAAATTGAGATGGTAAATAAAACATGGACGCTCTATGAATTATTCTGAACCTATCACTTTGCTTTTATTTACCATCACTATTTATTAGAGCAGCTCTGATGCTGATAAAGTAAAAATATATTTTGTCTGTTATATAATCGTTTTACTTATCCGTATTCATGATCCTTTATTTGTAGCAATCCTTCCTTAGGTTATTACACTATTATTAATCCCTGATCCTTTTTGAGTTCATTTAACTATACGAGCTGGTATAATACTGTGTTTTAAACATAGTACTTCGTGTTGTACCCTACTTAAACGTAATTCTGTAAATATTTTCTTCTTGATCAAAAAGAGTATAAAATTTATTTGTCCTGATTCAAGTGATACATTTTGCTTTTCGAGATTCAAATTTTATAATTTGATCAATATTATTTTAAATATTTGACGTAAGACAAATCACAACTTTTAATAGTTTTCATATACAATTTATGAATATCTAATTTTTTTAAATTGAGCTAATTCAATCTAATTTCAAATAAAAGTTAAAATATAGTGTTCTTGTCAAAATAAATAAATAAAAAATATCTTGAGATGTCTATTTGACTTACGTGTCAGATAACTATTGAGTGTACTATTATACAAATGATACCCCTGATGCACACCAGATAAAGAGCAATAAAGCCAAAGCTTCTCCCCCAAATTTGTTTTCACAAATCCAAATCTCCACACTGAGTATACAAGAGCTAGGGTTTTCTTCAAAATTTATACTTTATTCTTTTTCTCTCTCTGTTATATACCAAATTCGTTTCCTTTTTCAATTGTGAATTTTTCTTTAAAGTGTAGAGAAAAGAAAAGATGGGGGATGCTTATTGGAATCGTCAACCGCAACTTTCTCAATCTGCTGGATTGCTCAATCAACCGCACCCTGAATATGGTATGAACAAGTTTTGTGCTTTTTTTGCTAGCTTATATTTTGTTAGGAGGCGAAATGATTTTTTTTCTTTATAATTGTTCGTGTTGCTTTGAAATTGAATTGTAATTATCGCTTAAATTGCTATAAATTATGAAATCCTGAAACCAATTTTGATTTTTCAGTCATTGAGAACTACATTTCGACATTTGAAATAGCTCCAATTTTAGATTGATGACTGATGAGATTTTGAAGAAAGAGAAATTCATTGAAATTTAGATGGAAATATTTTTGTAGGATGTGTTAGATTTTTATGAACTTTGGAAACGGTAGAGAAGCTAAGTTCAATTGAACCGAAATAATAAATTGATTTTTCCACGTATAAGTCAGTGATTGATTTAGAATTTTCATTAAGGAGGTTTGAAAACTGTAAATGTAGTGCCTAAAATTTATACTTGAAATCTCAAAGTGAATTTTGAACCCCCTTAACCATTGAACCAACCTCTACTCTTGTATTCAGATGAGTCAAAATCTATATATGTGCCTAAAATTAAATTAAATTACCATATATATTTTGGGTAAACTTTTGTCGAGGGGATTCAGGTGAACACCCTCCCACCCCTAGATCCGCCCATGATGTAAATTTCTTGAATAGGGATGACAATAGAGTGAGTGAAGCCTTACCTTGCTACATATTCAACCCATCCTGTCCCGTTTGCTTATTTTTTTCTATTTTTTAAACTTTTCCTACCCTACCCTATTTAGCCCTGCTCCACCCTATTCAGTTTTTTTACTTTGCAGCTGTGCACTTTTTTCTCTACAACACAAATCATCTTACTTATTATCATCCAATGATTTGGGGGCATTGCAAATACAGTATATTTTGAGATTTCATTTGTTCTTCTTACTTGATTTGAATTTGATACATTCTTTATTTCTTTATCAAACGTTCAAATTTAAAGTAATTAATTAGTGTCCAAAAAGAAATTTGATACTACTATTGCATGGAAGTTGTTTGAATTTTTTTGAATACACAATAAAAATTTAAAAGATACCTCAATATGAAAAATCTAAAAGATACCTCAATAAAAATCTAAAATCTAAAGAATTTCTGTCTCTATCCTCCAAATCAAATTTTTGCAACAATAGTACTCAACAAATTAGTCTTGGATTAGCTTCCTTCTTTTCCATAAGATACCTCAATGCTGCTTGATCAATGTGATCAATGACTTTGGTGCCAATCAAATAGGATCTAAACTTCTCAAACGCGAAGACTACAACAAGCAATTCTTGTTCAGCCACTATGTAGTTTCTTTGAGCAACATTCAGAGCTTTGCTTGCATAATATATGGGATGAATAATTTTCTCACGTCTTTGTCCAAACACTACGCCAAGCGCCACCTCACTCGCATCGCATATGACTTCAAACGCTTGTCCCCAATCCGATGAAATAATGATAGGTACAAAAAATAGCTTCTTTTTTCAATTCCTCAAATGCCTTTAAACAGGCCTCATCGAAAACAAACGTCATCTCCTTTTCAAAAAAACTTGCCTAATGGATGAGCAATCTTAGATAACTCTTTGATAAATCTACGATAATAGCCAGCATGTCCCTAAAAGCTTTTAACACCCTTAACGAAGATAGCAGGGGGTAATTTTTTAATCACCTCATTTTTAGCCCGATCAACTTCAATGCCTTTGGTTGAGATCCGACGACCAAGAATTATGTCTTCTTTCACCAAGAAGTGACTCTTTTCCTACTTTAACACAAGATTGCATTCTTCACATCTTTTTACTACATCACCTATATGAACCAAAAAAATATCAAACGAGTCTCCTACAATAGAAAAATCATCCATGAAAATTTCAGTTGTGTCTTCCACCATGTCTGAGAAGCTGGACATAATGCAACGTTGAAAAGTCACTAGTGTATTACACAACCCGAATAATATCGATTTGAAAGCAAACGTCTCATATGGACAAGTGAAAGTAGTCTTCTCTTGATCTTTAGAGGCTATAGAAATCTTATTGTAGCTTGAATACCTATGAAAAAAGCAATATCATCTTTTACCAGCAATACGATATATAACATTTGATCCATGAACAATATTGTGAAGTGATCTTTCTCTGTCAATGCATTCAACTTGCGATAGTCAATGCATACTCTCCAACCAGTGACTGGTCTCATAGGAATAAACTCATTCTTTGCATTTGGAACCACAATGATTCCTCCCCTTTTTGGTACATATTGAACACGACTTACTCATTTACTGTCAGCAATCGAATAAACCACTCCAGCATCTAACCACTTGATAATTTCCTTCTTGACGACTTCTTACATAGGTGGATTTAGTCTCCTCTGGTGCTCAATGCTCAATTTACAATCAGGAATGAGTTGAAATTTATGAGATCATATGCCCGATGGAATGCCTATGATGTCAACAATAGTCCATCCAATCACCCTCTTGCAGGGTCTCAATATAGATTATAAAGTCTCTACATGCCCTTCAGTTAAATATAAAGCAATAATGATTGGAAAAATATTATTTTGACCCAGAGACACATACCTAAAGTGAGATGAGAGAGCTTTGAGTTTGAACTTTGGAGTTTCATCAATGGATGATTTTGTAGGTGGGGTCTCTTTATTCTTAAAATCCAGATCTAGTTTCTTTCGTGCATAACTAAACTCTCCCAATCCATAAAGTGCATTTATCATCTGGTCATACTCCTCAATGTGTTCTCCATTAAAATTAATAACTACTGCCGCTAGCGCTTTGAAGCCTAGTCTTTCTTCAATTGACACTTTAGATTGCTTTTCAATAGTCAAGTTTACGACGAACACCACTTTGAGATCACTTCTGATGCTTCATCGACTTATAGATGTTGAAAGTTACCTCTTCATTATATAATTTGAACTTCATCCATCCTTTCTTTATATCAACTAGAGCATGCCCAGTTTCAAGGAATGGTCTCCCTAAGATGATAGACACTTCAAAATCAACCTCGCAGTACAAAATCACAAAATCCACAGGCAATATGAAAGTTTCAACCTTAACCAGAACATCATGAATGACACCAATTGATTTCTTTACTGTGCAATCTGTCTTAAGTAGCCGCATTGTAGTCAATTTGGGGGCTTCTAAACCAATTTTTGAACATTGATAAAGGCATTGAGTTTATGCTAGCACCAAAATCACATTGAGCTTTAGCAAAACGTAATGCACCAATTGTACATGGAATTATGAAAGCTCCAGGATCGTCCTTCTTCTGCACGAACGATCTGGTGGCTCTGACACTATAATGTTGCAACTTATCCGTCTCTTCAAAACTAGGATTTCTCTTCATAGTCACTAGATCCTTCATGAACTTTGTAAACTTGACATCTGTTCTAGAGCTTCAATTAGAGGGACGCTAATTGAGAGTTGCTTCAACATTGAGATGAACTTATGATATTTATCTTACTCAATTTTCTTGACTTATCTTTGAGGAAAAGGGAGAGGAGGTCTAGGCATATGAATTATCTTTTGACTTTCTTTTTTTCCTCGAGTTGATCATTTGGTTCCCCTACATGTTCAACTTCAGTATCTTTGGGTTCCCTTGGACTTTCTACTTCTCTTGGCATAGGAGGATCTATGATTTATTTTCTTCTTCGTGTAGTGACTGTCATGTAATGCCCATCATTCTTTGGATTTTGGACTGTATTGCTCAGAAGTGTACCTTTTTATTATCGATTTAAGGATAAGAAAATCTGACCCAACTGCTGCTCGATCTACTTGATGGATGTAACATGTTGTTCTACTTTCTGACTCACTCTTGATAAATCGAGGCGTAATTCCTTAAAGTTATTTATAGACGAGTCAAACCTTTTTATCATTGTGGCCATCATGTCTTCAAGCACTGCAAACCCTAATCCTCCACCTCTTTTCCCTAGTGGGACATATGCACCACTCTAATTAGTTTTGTTATTATCTTTCCTTGCTTAATTACCTTCTCTATCTTAACCCTAATTTCGGTCATTGTACCCATTCCAGTTATAATTTTTATCTCAATTGTAGTTCCCATCCCGATTATAGTAGTTGTCGTGAATATATTGGCCTTATTCATTGAAATTGTTCTCCCAATGTAGTTCCGAACTTGATTCCCTTAACCTTGGCGTCAAGAATCCTGATTGAAAGCTTGGGTGTTGATACGAAACCCCCTATCTGACCATTCATATAGTAAGTATCGTCGTCATACCCATAATCATATTGTGGCGGTGCTCTATTTTTGTAGTTGACTGCATTGACCTTTTCTGCACCATGCCCTAAATGTTTCAACGCTAAGCCAACCTCCATTCTTAATTATGCCACATCTTGACGCATATCCTCAGTTTCTTGGTTTGAGTGTTAATTAGCCTTTACTACAAAAGTACTCCTTGAAGTTTCAATACCTCTAGTAGACCATGCTTTATTTGTTTTGGCAACCTCTTAAAGTTTCTCTGCAACTTACTTAAATGATTTCTCATGAATGATCTTCCCGTGATAGTGTCCGCCACTGCTTTTTCATTGTTATCCAATTCTCTATAGAATATCTCCATAAGTGACTCATTATTTATTTTGTGGTTGGGTACATTTCTCAGGTAGCCTGTAAATCATTCCAATGCAACACTTATCGACTCTCCAGGTGTCTACTCAAAGTTGTTGATATTACCCTTCAGCCTCAACTTCTTTGATAACTATAAGTACTTATCTATGAATGCCCGATGCATCTCAGTTAAAGTTGTGATTGAGTTATATGAAATCTCAGATCGCCACACAGTTACATCTCCATTTAGTGATAATGGGAACACACGCAACCCGATGATATCCATATCAAAGTCTGGCCTATCCACACTACTCTGAAAAATGCTGACAACTTTGCTAAGACGGGGATATGAGTCTTCAGATGGCAGAACAACGAACAATCCTCTATGTATAAGCATTTGCATTAAACTGCTAGTGACAACAAACTTTGTTCCAACTGACAGTGTAGGCAACACAATGACACCCGACGTCCCTATAATATTATGATCAACTCTGTAGTTGTTCCGCACACCACCTTGTGGTCTCTATCTTGTTGGAGGCTGATTTCTCGCTATCAATTTGTTGTTTTGGTTATTTCCTAGTACCTCTTCTCCGTGAGGAAGAGTTTGATGCTCAATCTCTTCTTCCATTCTGGCTCATTCTGCATTCTTTGCTAGATTTTGATGCTCATCGGTGTTATTCATAAGTCGAAGAGCTCTTTGAATTTCAGGGTTGAAAGACATCAGGGGAATGCCTTGATTCCAAATCAAATTCTTGTAATAATAGTACCCAACAAATCAATCTTGGCTTAGAATCCTTTTTGCCATAAAATACCTCAATGCTGCATGATCAGTGTGTATAATGACTTTGGTGCCAAATAAATAAGATCTAAACTTCTCAAACATGAAGACTATAACAAGTAATTTTTGTTCAGTCACTGTGTATTTTCTTTGAGCAACATTTTGATCTTTGCTTGCATAATATATATGATGAATCTTCTCATGTCCTTGCCCTAACACTACGGCAAATACCTCTCTACTCACATCGTACATTACTTCGAAGGTTGTCCCAAATCTAATGAAATGATGATAAGTACAAAAATTAGCTTCTCTTTCATTATCTCAAACGCCTTTAGACAGGCTTCATCGAAAATAAACTTCATCTCCTTCTCAAGCAACTTGCATAATGGGTGAATGATATTAGAGAAATCTTTGATAAATCTATGATAAAAGTCAGCATATCCCAGAAAGCTTCTAACGCCCTTCACGGAGATAGGTGGGGGAACATTTTCAATCATCTCAATCAATTTCAATGCCTTTGTTGGAGATCCTATGGCCAATAATTATGCCTTCTTTCACCATGAAGTGACACTTTTTCTAATTTAGCACAAGATTGTATTTTTCACATCTTTTTACTACATTACCTAGATGAGCCAAACAATCATCAAACGAGTCTCCTACAACAGAAAAATCATCCATGAAAACTTTAAATGTGTCTTCCACCATGTCTGAGAAGTTGGACATCATGCAACGTTGAAAAGTCACCAGTGCATTATATAACTCGAATGACATCCTCTAGAAAGAAAACGTCCCTTATGGGCAAGTAAAATGGTCTTCTCTTGATCTCCAGAGGCTATAGAAATCTGATTGTAGCCTGAATACCCATCTAAAAAAGCCAGCAAGACTTTCTAACATTTGATCCATGAAATAAGCGATCTTTCTATGTCTATGCATTCAACTTGTGATAGTCCATGCATATTTTCCAACCAGTGACCAGCCTCATAGGAATGAACTCATTTTTTTGCATTTGAAACCACAATAATTCCTCTTTTCTTAAGCACACATTAAATAGGACTTACCTATTTACTGTCAGCAATTAGATAAACCACTCCAACATCTAACCACTTGATAATTTCCTTCTTGAAGACTCCTTACATAGGTGGATTTAGTCTCCTTTGGTGCTCAATGCTCGATTTAAAATCAAGCATGGGTTGAATTTTATGAGAACATATGCCCGGTGGAATGTCTATGATATCGGTAATAGTCCATCTAATCACCCTCTTCAAGCGTCTCAACACAAATGCCAATGCCTCTATTTCCCGTTTGGTTAAATCTGCAACAATGATGATTGATAAAATATTGTTTTGACCTAGAAACACATACCTTAAGTGAGATGAGAGAGCTTTGAGTTCCAACTTCAGAGGTTCATTAATGGATGATTTTGTAGGCGGGGTCTCTCTATTCTTTAGATCCAAATCTAGTTTCTTTAGTGCATAACTACACTTCTCCAACCCATCAAGTGCATTTACCATCTGGTCATACTCCTCAATGTGTTCTCTATCGAAATTTATAATCACTGCCACTAGCGCCTTGCCACCTAGTCTTTATTCAATTGGAACTTCAAATTGCTTTTCAATAGTCAAATTTACGATGGACACCACTTTGAGATCACTTTGATGCTTTATCGACTGACAAATGTTGAAAGTTACCTCTTCAATATTCAACCTGAACTTCATCTATCCTTTCTCTATATCAACTATAGCATGCCCAATTACAATGAATGATCTCCCTAAGATGATGGATACTTCAAAATCAACCTCGCAGTCCAAAATCACAAAGTTCACATAGAATATGAAAACTTCAACCTTAACTAGAACATCATGTAGGAGACCGATTGGTTTATTTACGGTGCAATCCACCATAAATAACCGCATTATAGTCAGTTAGGGGGCTCCCAAACCTAACATTCTGAACACTAATAAAGGCATCAAGTTTATGCTAGCATCAAAATCACACAGAGTTATAGCAAAACGTAATGCGCCAATTGTACATGGAATTGTGAAAGGTAGAGGATCCTCTTTATTCTACACGAACGATCTGGAGTCTATATCACTATAATGTAGCAACTTATCATTCCCTTCAAAACTAGCAGCCCTCTTCTTAGTCACTAGATCCTTTATGAACTTTGCATAGCCCAAAATTTGTTCTAGAGCTTCAATTAGAGGGATATTGATTGAGAGTTTCTTCAGAATCAAGATTAACTTGCGATATTTACCTTCCTTAGTTTTCTTGACTAATCTTTGAGGAAGGGGGGATGAGGTCTAGACATGTAAATTATCTTTTGAGTGGTTTCCTTTTCTTCCTCGAGTTGATCCTTTGGTTCCTCTACATGTTCAACTTCAGTATCTTTGGGTTCCTTTGGACTTTCCACCTCTATTGGCATAGGAAGATCTATGGACTTTCCACCCCAAAAATGTATCTTTCTGTCGTGGATTTAGGTATGAGAAAATCTGACCCAACTACTGCTCGATCTGCTTGATTGATATAGCATGTGATTCTACTTTGTGACTCACTCTTGGTAGATCATTGTGTAATTTCTTGAAGTTATTATCAGATGAGTCAAACTTTTTTATCATTGTGTCTATCATGTCTTCAAGTCTTGCAAACCCTAATTCTCCATCTCTATTCCCTGGTGAAACATATGCACCACTCTTGTAGTTCTGTTATTACCTTTCTTTGCCTAATTACCTTCTCTATATTGACCCCGATTTTTGTCATTGTACCTATTTCGATTGTAGTTATTATCTTGATTGTAGTTTCCTTCCCGGTTGTAGTTGTTGTCGCGATTGTATTAGCCTTATTGATTGGAATTATTCTCTTGATTGTAGTTTTGACCTCGATTCCCTTAACTTTGGTGCTAAGAATCCTGATTGGAAGCTTGAGCGTTGGTCCAGAAACCTCTGTTCAATCATATAGTAAACATCTTCTTCATATCCATAATCATCTTGTGGTGGTGCTCTATTTTGGTATTTGACCGCATTGACCTGTTCTGCACCGTGCCCTAAATTTTTCAACACCAAGCCAACATCCGTTCTTAATTGTGCTATATTTTGATGCATATCCTCAGTTGCTTGGTTTGAGTGTTGGTTAGCCTTTATTGCAAAAGTACTTCTTGAAGTTTCAGTACTTCTAGTAGACCATTCTTTATTTATTTTTGCAACCTTTTCAAGTTTCTCCACAGCTTACTCAAATGAGTTTCTCATGAATGTTCCTCCCCTAGTAGTGTCTATCACTGCTTTTTCATTGTCATCTAATGCTCTTTAGAATATCTCCATAAGGGACTCATCATCTATTCTGTGATGTGGTATACTTTTTAGGTAACCTGTAAATCGTTCCCATGCAGCACTTATCAACTCTCCAGGTGTTTACTCGAAGTTGTTGATTTTATCCTTAAACCTCAACTTCTTTGATAACTAGAAGTACTTATCAATGAATGCCTGATGCAGCTCATTCCAAGTTGTGATTGAGTTGTATGGAAGCATAGATAGTCACATAGTTACATCTCCAGTTAGTGATAATGGGAACACACGCAACCCGATGACATCCATATCTAAGTCTGGCCTACCCATACTTCTTTGACAAACACTGACAACTTTGCTAAGATGAGCATATGGATCTTCAGTAGTAAGGCCAGTGAAAAATTCTTTAGCCGTAAGCATTTACATTAAGCTGCTAGTGACAACGAACTTTGATCCAACTGGCAGTGGAGGTAACACGATGACACCCGACGTCCCAATAGCATTATGATCAACCCCGTGGTTGTTCCGCACACCACCTTGTATTCTCTATATGGTCGAAGGTTGATTTCTCGCTATCAGTTAGTTTTTTTGGTTATTTCCTAGTACCTCTTCTCCGTGGGGAAGATTTTGATGCTCAATCTCTTCTTCTATTCCGACTCGTTCTGTGTTCTCAGCTAGATTTTGATGCTTAATTGTGTTATTCATAAGCCTAAGAGCTTTTTAAATTTCAGGATTGAACATAATTAGCGGAATGCCTTGACTCCGCGTATTTGACATACACTATAACTTAACATGTATGAACAAAAACAAAAATGTAAATCAGGAAAAAATAACTAGTAGTACAGTTACACAATTAGTCTAATCTAAAAGCCTTATTCCCCGACAACGATGCCAAAATTTGGTACGCCCAAATAACACCTCCAAAAAAAGTATAAAACAGTCGTTTTTCAAATAAAGAACCTAACAAAGGTTAGGATCGATCCCACGAGGAATGAGGTCTAGACTTAGCTTAACTGTTTGTTAATTGTACTTTTAGTTGAGTTATTTCCTTAAGACGGGGGGGGGGGGGGGGTAAGTGACAAAATATTAATTGAATGATTTTAAGTAACAAGTATCAAAGTAAGCA